>MU731257.1:2928-35683 GCA_026770625.1 Nicotiana glauca
AATTAAAAATTACTCTAATTAAACTTCCAAAATTATTTTACTAATCAACTTGTAGTAGTTTTTTAATTAAAGCAATCAAAACTAAAATGAACTAATTTTTATGATTTTCTTCTATTATTTTTTGAAAATACGTTAATACTACTAAAAATGTAAAATTGAGAATCTTAAAGCATAAATATTTTTTTGTATTTTAATTATGAGTTATTATGTGACTAAAAAAAGATGCAACATACTTCTTCAAATTATAAAAATCATTTTATTTGATATTTTTTTGGAATAATTTGCTTAGGGTAAAAATCACGTGCTCACAATATCTTTTGTGGAATGATTGGGTACTCGAGGTGTAATATGTACTTATATTGCGGAATTTGGGATCAGGTACAGTGATCTGTGTGCTATATGGAGTTGTAGACTGGGGGTTCTCAGGTTCAGACTGTGTAGCGGTTGTGGATCGTGTGTATTGGTACCGTTAGCGGCTATTGGGATTTGGAAGCCCAAGTGGATCTTTCTTTGCTTGATATATTAGACTTTGGATATGATATTGGGGTGTAGACTATTGTGCTATGGGTTATGTCGGAAAATGCCACAGGTTGCGTGGCAGAGTGCATCAGATTATGTTCTAGCAGAGTGGTTGTATTCCAAAGACCAGGGGACGGCTGGGAAGGATTGCTTTTTCTTGATTGGGCCTTCGTGATGGATATCAGTACAGAGGTATCTACCATTGATTCAGCTTCAGCGTTGAGGGACTTTCGGATTCCTTTCTTGTGGTCGGGAATGTCGCCGGGCGAAGTTATAAATTTCGATATTGGTTTGGTGCCGGGCACCATATCGTACGACTCCGGCAAGAGTTATAGTAGTGGAAGGAACAGTTTCAGGCTTCTTGGTATTGAGTTCGTTGGCAGGCCGATATGGCTACACAATTAGTTTGAGTTAGCTCGGTCGACCCTGAGTTGTATTGCTGAGGAATAGGTGGAACCTATCATTACTGAGCGTGTTAGTGATCTGAGGGGAGCTATGAGTTGTTTCTCGGTGTTGTGGGATGTTGTTATTTGTCGGATATGGGCACATGTGGTGCGGTTCTATTGGGAATTCATAGTGAAAGTCGAGCGGGAAGAGTAATTAGATGTTGCTCTGCAAATGGAGTGTGGGTTATGACCTATCAGGTTGCGTGTCGTATGTTATTTATTTCTCCGTGGGTGTAATAGCTTTGGTTTCAGACATCAAATTGTGTGTGGCTGTCGATTTCTGATCACAGTGTCTTGAGGTGCTTCATGTGTAACAGTGTTTGGATAAGGTCGCGCATTGTGGCAAGGCCACACGGGGGTATGACCTTTCGGGGTAGCTTCAGGTATTCTATTTTTATGATGGGAGACGGGGTCTCAGCCTTGTGTTGTGATGGACTGATGAGCTTGAGGTACAACTCTTTCGTTGGAGTCATTAATGAGTACGAACAGATGTGATTTCAGCTTGTTAGAAGGATAATATCGAGGTTTGGCCCGGAAATCTGTTGTGGTATTAGTCGAAAAGGAAGTGGCTTCACGTATGGTTGATCTGAGGAATGGTTATAGTTTATCGCATGTTTTATTTATCGTTGGCAGTATATGAAAGTGTTGGAATAATACTTTGGCTAATGAGAGGTTTTCTATCGGTATTTGGTTATTGTGGGCAATCGATGTGAATAGAGGCTACCGTTCGAGTTTTTGGATTATGTGGTATATCATGTGATTTCAACTGAGGTTGCAAGTATGGGTTGTTACAGCTGGTTCGGGCTTATTCTGAGTATGGATGTGAAGTTCTGATCTGGTGAATGATTTCGGAAAGTGCAATGTGGTTCTACGATTTATGGTCTAGATGGACTGTGAAATTTCAGCTATGTTGTATTATCGGACCTATATGAGATAGGGTGACGTGGGATCACCCGAGTATGTTCTTGGTAGGGTCATTTAGCTTTTGGGTTGCTTCTAGTACAACTCTGGGTACGCTCGAGGACGAGCGTTGGTTTAAGTTGGGGAGGATGTGATGACCCGACCCGTCGTCTCATGTGTTACTGCCTCGTTTCCCCCATTTTATGCTTCTTCATGTTTCATTATCAGTGTTTGGTGTGTTAGAGTTGATTTGGATTGATTTTGGTAGAAAATGAGATACTTAGTCTCTTTAAGGAAGGCTTAAGTTGGAAAAAGTCAACCGGACGTTGACTTATGAGTCACAGGGATCGGATGTGATTTCCGTTGATTCAGTTTGCTTCGGGAAGTGATTTGTGACCTAGGAGTGCAATCAGAATTCAGTTTGGAGGTCCGGTGTAGAATTAGGTTTGAATTGGCGAAGTTACTATTTTGGCGAATTCCGGTTGATAGGTGAGGTTTTGATCCAAGGGTCGGAATGGAATTCCGAGAGTTGCTGTAGCTTCGTTAGGTGATCTTGAATATGTGTGCAAATTTTCAGGTCATTCGGACGTCGTTTGGTCGGGTTTTTGATCGAAAGTGCATTCCGGAAGTTTTTGAAGAACTTAGGCTTGAATCCGATGTGATTTGATGGTTTTAGCATTGTTTGATGTGTTTTGATGATTGGAACAAGTTCGTATGATGTTTTGGGATATATTGGTGCTTTTGGTTGAGGTTCCGGGGGCCTCGGGGTGATTTCGGATGGCTAACGGGAAGTTTTAAACTTGTGAAAAGGGAAAATATTGCTACTTCTGGTGTTTCCGCTTTTGCGGAATATAGACCGCAGAAGCGAGGTCGCAGGTGCGAAGTAGAGGCCTCAAAAGCGAAATTGTTCTTAAGGGGATTTCTTCCGCAGAAGCGGAGCTTTGCCCGCAGAAGCGGAGTCGCAGGTGCGACTTTTTGACCGCAGAAGCGGTATATGGGGCTTTAGAGAATTTTCGCAGAAGCGGGTGAGTCATCGCATAAGCGGTCGGTGGTATGGTAGAGTAGTTCTGCAGAAGCGGACCCTTTTCGCATCAGCGGGTCCGCAGGAGCGAGTGAATAACCGCAGAAGTGGTCTTGGGTAATCCGCAGAAGCGGAAAATGAGTCGCAAAGGCGGAATTTGGATTTTAAATGAAAATCCGCATAACCGGTGTCTTGGACGCAGAAGCGGGACCGCATAAGCGAAAGTCACTGAGTAGAAGGGGCTTTATTTAATATTTCATCAGCGAGCTTATGTCATTTTTCCTCCATTGTTGAGCGATTTTGGAGCTTGGGAGAGCAAATTGAGGAGGGATTCAAGGAGAATCGACTGGAGGTAAGATATTTGAACCTAAAACTCATTTTTATTGTGAAATCCACCTAGAAATTCATGGAATTAAGCCTAAAATTGATGAATTAGGGCTTGGGATTTTGAGAATTTAAATTGGGATTTGGAGGGTCAAATGGATTCCGATTTTGGTAAATTTGATATGTATAGACTCGTGGCGAGACGAGGAATCCGGTGAGGTGAAATTTGTAATTTTTTGAGAAGTGGGCTCGGGGCTCGAGTTTTGCAAGTTTCGAGATTTGTTGCTATTTTTCGATTTTTTTCGATCGGATATCGTCCCATTGGCATATTGTGATGTATTTGCTCTGATTTTGGTTAGATTCGACACGTGTGGAGGCCGAATTGAGGAGCAAAGGCGTCGCGAGCTTGAGATTTCGCCGGTTCGAGGTGAGTAATACTTGTAAATGATATCCTGAGGATTTGAAACCCCGGATTTACAAATCATAGTGCTGTATTGAGGTGACTTGCACGCCGGATATGAGCGTGGGGTAGAGCACAGTTGGGGATTGTGACTTGGTCCGTCCCGGTTGTTGATTTTTACCGCGTATTTGACTGAACTACTTGTTATCATCATAATCTGGGCTGATTGCCATGCTTGGGCTTCGTGCCAACTATGTGAATCCTTCAGGGATTGATATCACTGTTTTCGTATTATTTGTGCATACTATTTGATCTCGGTCTAGGGTTTTAATACTAATTTGTAAACTCAGCCATTTTTCTAAGATTTGAATACTTAAACAACATGTTATTGACGTTTTGAACTGAGAACAGTTATTTTGATAATGCCCAAGTGGCTTATGTGCATTTCTAGATTGAGCATGGATTGGGCTGTGCACCGCAGCAGTGTTATATGTGCATTTCTGGATTGAGGATGGATCGGGCTTCATGCCGCAGCGGTGTGATATTGATACTGCGCTTGGGCTATAGGAGCCCCTCCAGAGTCTGAACCCCCACCGTGAGCGCGGGTACCCAAACGGATCGGGCTGCACGCCGCAGCTGTCATGTGCATTGCATTCATGCATTGGTTCCTGTTTGTACTACGTGGCATGACATTCAGCACTCTCATATCATTGGCATCCATGCTATTTCTTGCACTGTTACTAGATACCCTGGTGTTATTTGTTAATGGAGTGCTGTGCCCGAGGGGCTGACTTATGTGCGGACTTGCACTATCTGATTATACATTCATTTGCTTGACTGTTGTGAAAAGAATATTTTCAAAAGAGGTTTGTAACTGAGCAGATATTTTCTAAAGGATTTTCACGGATTTACTATTTTCTCAAAGGGTTGTGCTGTCCCATGTTGCATGATGGAGTGCTCTTACGTGATTTCTTGCCTCTCAATTATTATTTACTCTTATTACTTACTGATTTGGAGTATTCACTTTACTCCTTGCACCTCGCGTGCAGCTGCAGGTATTGTTCACCCGGTAGCGGGTTATTAGCGGATTGAAGGTATTACTATTGTAGCTGAGCAAGGTGACCGCCAGCGTTCGCGGCACCGGACATGATCTTTTGAACGCCAGATTTTATTTTGTATATATTATTGGCCCTGTAGTGGTGTGCAGTCTTATTTAGATGCTCGTGACTTGTGACACCCCGGTCGGGTTGTGTTGGGTTGTAATTAATAGTTTTAAATGTCATTAAGTTGTACTTTCTATTCATTTATATTTAATAATTGTTAATGAGAGGATTTGGGTTAGTTGACTGGCCTTGTCTTCACGAGAGGCGCCATCACGATCGGGTATGGAAATTGGGTCGTGACATCCTCCACATTAGATTTTTTGATGACACATCATTATTTTATCACTTTAAAATTAATTATCTTTTTTTATTTTTCACTCAGATTCCTCCCCCCACCATTACCATCTCCATTTTTCACAACATAAAGCAATAAACAACACTCTGACTTTCTAGCTTTACCAACAACAATACCACCATGGATAACCAAAAAATCATCATTCTCCAATTTTTCATCGTCCACCTCTCCCTTACAAAATTTTTTGTCCAACGACAATTACTACTTCAAATTACCACCATGTATTATTTGATGATACGAAACGAATTAAAATTATTTAATTAAAATAAAATTATTAATTTTAAGAAAAATATGCTGAGTTTGGGCCCGGACTTAGCACGGGCCTCCTGCAACTAGTTGAATATATATTCATCGCTAACCTACAAAAATTGATAAACAAAATATTTTAAAATTAAAGAACTAAAATAAATTATAAATATATGAGTGATTTTAAATTATCTCATTAAGAGACCGTTTTATAGGACTCACCCACTTATAATACATGTAGGCATAAAACATAACTTTTTTTTTCAAGGAAACAAAGCATGCATTAACCAAACCTAACAGTCAATGGTACAAAATCAGATGAAGCCTCGTTGACAATCCAAATAGGAAAGTTGTCAAACCAAGAGACGTCACTAAGTAGTGCGAAAATTTTTCTGGCTAACCTATGACTACAAGTATTGAACCTTCTACCTAGATATTTAAAAGATACATCACTCAGATGTTGCCGAAGTACCCAAATATCTTCGCAAAGAGTATTAACCTCACATGAAGGACCTCTGCTTCCATTAAGCATTTGAACTATTGTTAAGGAATCAGACAAGATATGTATATTCTTCTAGCCATACTTCACCGCCAGTTAAATTGATTTTCTTATTGCCCACGCTTCAACTATTATGGGTTTTCCAACAAAAGGAATTGCACTACCATAGGCATAAAGCACGTCACCATTAGCCTTTAAGGCTTCCATTCCAATACTCGCTTTGTGAGTCTTTGGATCCAGACCTGCATCCACATGAAGCAACACTTATTCTGAAGAAAGAGTTAGTAATGATGGATTAGTTGAAGCATCGCTCATAGTGTTAACATGTTCCTTTTCAACTGTAAATTCATTAAACTCAAATAATGCTTTAGATAAAATCTCATTTTCATTCCATATCACCGAATTAAAAATATACTCATTCCTAGCCTTCCAAAGCATCCATAAAATTGATACTGCTAGTTGCAATAAGGTATTAATTTCCGAGAATATTTTAGTGTCTTACACTAATTTATACCACGATGTAGCAAAATCAGAGATCAGATACAAATTTGGCCAACGAATCAGACTCATTTTCCACACATGAATTGATCTAGGACATTTAAAGAACATGTGCTCTAAATTTCAGGTTCCATCCCACAAATAGGACAGATGTCATCCATATAGTGAATTTCTTTTTTAATAATATTCTTAACAGATAATGTATTTAAGACACACTTACTTAAGAAATGTTTGAGCTTGTTTTTAATATTTAAGGACCATAAATGGTTCCAAAAGGATTTCGGGAAAACATGAGAACTACTTTCCGCGATTAGTCAAACTTCTATCATTTGTGAGGAGCAATTTCGCCAAATGATACCCAGACTTCACTTCGTATTTACCAGAATTAGTAAAATGCCAAATCAGTCGATCAGTTCTCCCTACGAAAGAAACTGGAATAGTTAAAATAGATTCGACATCATCTTCACTAAATAACGTATTCAAAATCTACATATTTCATGTGTTAGTACTATCATCAATCAGTTCTGATACTTTCATATTTATCGCAGTACCACTCATCATACTTAAGGGGTAAAAGGAGCTATCTCGTGGCAGCCATGGATCTCTCCATACTCATACAAATTTACCATCTGAAACATTCCATCTAACACCTTTACTTAATAGATCCCACCCCCATAAAATACTTTTTCATACCCAAAATATGTATTTATTGGTCGGTGCCTGTAAGAAAGATTCCTTTGGAAAATATTTACTTTTAAGGACTTGAAAAACTAACAAATCTGGTTCAGTCAGAATTCGCCATGCTAGTTTGGCTAAAAGAGCCATATTAAAAGCCTTTAGATCCCGAAAGCCTAACCCCCCTTTAAATTTTGGTGCACATAATTTTTCCCACTTTTCAAAATGCATCTTACTTTTATCATCATTCGTACACCAACAAAAGTTTGAAAATAAACTAGTGATTTCCTTACATAGCCCATCAAGTATCTGAAAACAAGACATAGCATATGAGGGGATAGCAGCTAAAACAGACTTTAATAAAATCTCCTTCCCTGCTTGACTTAAAAACTTTCCTTTCCAAACCTTTATTTTAGATAAAATTCTATCCTTTATGAAAGCCAATATTTCTTTTTTAGATCTTCCCACAATAGCAGGCAGTCCTAAATACATTACCCTTTCACACATTCGTATATTATTCAAAGAAGAGCATATTATAATGTTTTCTTCCTCCATAGTATTCTTACTAAAAAAAGATTGCAGATTTCTCTAAATTAATAATTTGTCATGAGCATCTTGCATATATGTCCAAATTTTTATTAATCGTATCATCACTATTTATATCAGCTCTACAAAAGATAAATGAGTCGTCTGCAAAAAATAAATGGGAAACAGAAGGACTACTTCTCCCTAATTTGAACCCTTTTAACTTTCCTTGTTGTTCAGCCAAGTGTAATAGAGCAAATAATCCTTCAACACATATTAGAAATAAGTAAGGTGATAGAGGGTCACCCTGCCTTAATCTTCTAGATGGCTTTACACAACCCTTAACCTCTCCATTAAAGTTAAATGAAAAAGAAGCAGTCATAACACAAGTCATAACCCAATTTACAAAAATTTGGTGAAAACCCATTTGTAACATCATTTGCTGGATATAAGGCCACTCCACACAATCATATGCTTTAGACATATCTAACTTTAAAGCCATTAACTTATCTTTTCCTTTTCGTTTGTTTTTCTGCACCCCCATAAATTCATGTGCTAACACGACATTATCCACAATTTATCTTTTTCCAACAAAAGCAACTTGATTCATAGAGATAAGTAAAGGCATCAACGGTTTCATATGTGTCACGACCCGGATTTCCCACCCTCGGGAGTCGTGATGGTACCTACTAATGGGAGCTAGGCAAGCCAAATTAATTGTTAAACTTCTAGGCAAACATAGACAATATTAAGGCAATGAGACATTTAATATAAAAGCGGAAGTCTTAAACATAAATGAACTAAAAACGAGTGCGGAAATTCAATTACAACCTCTACCCAAGACTGGAGCCACTAACTCACGAACATCTATAGAATGCTAAACACAAGGTCTGAATAAAACACAATATTTTTTGTTCCGGTACAAGGATAACAAACAAATGACAAAGTTAGAAGAGACTCCGGGCCATGCGGACGTCAGCAAGGCTACCTCGAAATCTCTAAACTAAAGTCAGCTCCCAATCAACTACTGCCGTCCAAAAGCTGCTTCGGCTCCGTGATCTGTGCAAAAGAGCACAGAAGTGTAGCATCAACATAACTGACCCCATGCACTGGTAAGTGAATGGCCAAACCCCGACGAAGTAGTGACGAGGCTAGATCGGACTACCAATCAAACCTGTGCAGTTCAAATATACGCAATAGAAGAGAATACAAAAATTTAACAAGTCAAGAGGGAGGGGAGCATACTGTAGGGGCTGTAACAGTTTAAAAATACAAAAAAAAAAGATTCAATAAATAAGGAATCAAACGGCACAACTACAAAGCTAACGAGAGTAGAAAAACAATCAAAATATGGCATAGAATGTCCCTTCGTGCATTAATAATCAAAATATGGCACGGAATGTCCATTCGTGATTCAATAATCAAAATATGGCACGGAATGTCCCTTCGTGCATTAATAATCAAAACATGGCACGGAATGTCCCTTCATACATCAATAATCAAAACATGGCACGGAATGTCCCTTTGTGCATTAATAATCAAAATATGGCACAGAATGTTCCTTCGTGCATTAATAATCAAAACATGGCACGGAATATACCTTCGTGCATTAATAATCAAAACATGGCACGGAATGTTCCTTCGTGGATTAATAATCAAAATATGGCACGGAATGTCCCTTCGTGCATTAATAATCAAAACATGGCACGGAATGTTCCTTCGTGTATTAATAATCAAAACATGGCACGAAATGTTCCTTCGTGCATTAATATATTCTCAACACAAATCGTGCACAACATCAACCTTCGTGCTTTATCACTCTTCCTCACCCAAGCAACAATCACAACCAATGGGGCGAAAGGGGTAGACAAACAGTAATAGAAGTTCCGGCAAGGGAAAACACAAGTAAATAGCTAAATCCCGGCAAGGGAACAACAATAATAACTTTCACATCCCGGTAAGGGAGATAATTAATATACGAATACAACCCGGCAAGGGAATAACCACAATTCTTTCTCATACTCTTCACATTATGTAGAAATCATCAATTCCACAGGGAAGAATCACAACAAAATTAGAATAAGGACTCATGGTCATACTAGAAACCAGTGTGTAGATACTCGTCACCATGCCTATACACCGTACTCGACAATTAGCAATTAGCAAACAATACTCTAATCCTATTCCCTCAAGCCAAAGTTAGATCAAACACTTACCTCAAATGCTCCAAAAATCAACTCAAGCCTCTAGTGTAGCTTTACCCCTCGAATTCGGCTCCAACTCAGTCAAATCTTTGAAATAATGACCTTAAAATATTAATAATAGCTAAACAAACTAAACCCAATTCCTAAATATGAATTTCCAAGCTTTCTTCCAAAAATTCCAAAATCGACCCCGGGCCTGCTTGGTTTCAAAACACGAGGTTCGAACCAAATTCATATCACCCATTCCCCTACGAGCCCGAATATACAATTTCTTTTCAAATTCGACCCCAAAATGAGGTCTAAATCAAAGAAAATTGAAAAGCCCTAGTTCTACCCTTTTCCCCCAATTTCTACCCGAGATTACATGGTTTAGGCTTAGAAACTTACTAATTAATGAAGGAAAATGAAGGAAATTAGTGGGAATTTACTTACCCAAGAGGTCTTGAGGAAAGGAAGCTTCAATGGAGGACTAAGGGTCTTGGAGAAGAAGGAACTCGGATGTTTTTATGAAAATTTCGCGACGATACTGTGCTGAAAATAAAAATATAACTGGGCAAAAATGCCCTATGCGATCGCAGAAGAGGGGATGCGATCGCATAGTTAAGACTGGCTGGTCACTGCGATCACGGGCCATGTAATGCGATCACATATAAGACTAAGATGGGGGATGATTTTTTTGTACATTGCGATCGCAAAAGGGAAGGGTGCGATCACATAGAATGAGTTTGCAGAGGTACGCGATCGCATGGCCTATAACGCGATCGCATAGAATAAAAATGGCCGACTCCAAAATAAATCTACGCGATTGCAGACATACCTATGCGATCGCATAGAAGAAAATGACTGGGCACTGACTGCAGAAATTTTGCAACACTTCCTCAGGCCAAAAACACCCCGAACCACCTCCGAATCACTCCCGAGCCCTCGGGGCTCCTAACCAAACACACACACTAACTCAATAACATTATACGATTTTAACCGAGCAATAAATCACCATAACAACATCAAAATCAATGAATCAAACCTCAAAATCATCATTTTTCATTCTAACTTCATAAACTTCAAATTTTTGATATTTAGGCCCGAAACACGTCAAATGACATCCGATTTCAACCAAATTTCACAGAAAGCGCTTAAGCCATATATAAGACTTGTACCGGGCATCGGAACAAAAATACGAGCCCGATACCACAGTCTTTTAATAATTTTTTATTTCCAAATTTCCTTAATAATTTTAGAAAAATAATTTTACAGAAAAATTTATTTCTTGGGCTCTAGACCTCGGAATTCGACTCCGGGCATATGCCCAAGTCCTACATTTTTCTACGGACCCTCCAGGACCGTCAATTCATGGGTCCGGGTTCGTTTACCAAAAATATTGAACAAAGTCAACTTTAATCATTTTAAAGCCACATTTTGAAAATTTTCATAGAATTTAACATATAAGCTTTTTGGCTACGCGTCCGGACTGCGCATGCAAATCGAGGCAAGTAAAAATGAGGTTTTCAAGGCCTCGGAAGCACGAAATGAAAGAGAAAATAGGTGATGACCATTTGGGTCGTCACAATACGTTTCACCAAAAATTTTGTAATGATCTTATATAAAGTAGAGCATAAGCTAATAGGTCTAAAGTGATTTACGGTAGTAGGTATTTTTATTTTTGGCACAAACATTATCAAAGTTTGATTCCAAACGGGTAAAAGTTGACATGTCTCAACAAAAAACCTTACTGCTAAACAGACATCATGAGAAATTAACAGCCAAAATTGCTAGAAAAATAGTGGATTCATTTCATCAATACCAAGGGACTTATTAGGATGCATTGACAAAACAACCTCTTTTATTTCCTCATTAGTTACTTCACTAATCAGGCCCAAATTCATGTTTTCATCAATAGAAGTTGGAATAGACTGAAGAACATGAGATAAGGAGGAAGGATTAGATGTAGTAAATGGTTCCCTATAGAAATCCTCAATTTCCTTTACCGTTTTTGTCACAAAACCACTCTCCTGATCCATTCTCAATTCCTTTAATTAGATCCCTTTTTTTTCTTTGAAGAGGAGACATATGAAAAAAAGAAGTATTTTTATCTCCTTCTTTTAACAGCATCCAAAAGACCGGGCCCAAACTCAGCATATGACTGTTAAATGAATCCACAAGTATTTTTATCTCCGTCATTGCACAAAAAAAGAAGTATTTTCAAATAACACTTTACTTGGTATAATCGAAGCTTCATGACTGTTTCCTGTAATATCTCATTATCTTTTAAAAATTGATGGCGAATATGAATAGACTGGAAGTTGAGTTTTTTGCAAAGTATTCGTATGGAATTGGCCAGTATCTTATTTTGTGAATCATCAAGTGGAAAACTGTTATTAGATATTGGGATTATTTCTTCCTCCAAAGAATGTACTGTAACGATCCGACAGGTCGTTTTGCATTTTTGAACCCCGTTCCCTAAAATAAAACTTTCCTCGCTTGCTTTAGCTTATTTATAACTTAAGGGGACGGTTCGTTCGGGAGTTGGAAGTGTTTTGAGTAAAAATATGTCCATTTTCTTCTTTAAGATTTTCTTAAAAGACCAAGTTTGACTTCGGTCAACCTTTTGGGAAAACATACCCGGACTCATGATTTGACGGTCTCGGAGGGTCCGTGGAAAAATATGGTGTGACGACTCAGTCGGTCGTCTTAAGAATTAATGCCCCGATTCCCTATTAACTGTTTCCCCTAAGTTTAATTATGCTATTTTGGTTTGCGGGACGTTCGGTGTGGTTTCGGAGAGTTTTGGGACACTTAGTCCCTAAATGAGAGCTTCAGTGTTGAAAAATGGTCAGTAGTCGAAACTATGTGAAGACAACCTCGGAATGGAAATCTGATGGTTCCGTTAGCTCCATTAGGCAATTTCAGGGTTGGAAGCGTGTTCGGAATATATTTTGGAAGTCCGCAGCTCATTTAAGCTTGAAATGTTGAAGTTTGAATTTTTGAAGTTTCCGGTCCGATAGTGAGTTTTTGATCTGAGGGTCGGAATGGAATTCCAGAAGTTTTAGTAGCTCCGTCATATTATTTGGGACGTATGTGAAAAATTTCAGGTCATTCGGACGTGTTTTGGTTGGGTTTTTGATCGAAAGTGTATTTTGATGAAATTTGAAGTTCTTAGGCTCAAATCCTTGTTTAATTTGAGTTTTAGGTGGTTTGTTCCGAAGAAGCTATATTTTTTCCGCAAAAACGGTACTGCAGATGCGGTCCCTTATACGCAGAAGCGGAAATCCCTGTTAAAAAATAGAGATTTCGAGGGTTAGTTTTCAAAAGTTAGAAAAATCAAATTGAGCTCGGGGAAGAGCGCTTTTGAGAGAGTTTTGAAGAGAAGATCATTGGGTAACGTTTCCTTAATCCTTTCTAGTTATATTCCATCAATATATAGTTAAATCCATCTTTTAAATTCGAATTTGAGGATCAAAATTGGGGAAAATTGGGTAAAACTTCTTAGGCTAAACCATTGAGTTTTGAGTCAGTGTTTGACCTCCAATTTGGGAGATCTTTATATGATTAGACTCATAGGAGTACGAGGGTTCTGAAAATGTAAAAGTTATTCAATTCTGAGATGTTGTCCTGAAGGACATTTTGTTCATTTTACCTAATTTCGTGTCTTGTCTTTGAATTTAATTGTAGAAACAGTTGCTTGAGATGTTATTTACGATATTTAATTGAATTGAATAGATTTCGGCCATTTGGAGTCGGATACTTGTGTCAAAGTTGTGATTTCGAGTTGAATTTTTGAGCCGGTTCGAGGTAAGTGGCTTGTCTAACCTTGTGTGGGGGACCTTTCCCCTTAGGATTTGTTATTTAGTAATTGAGTGCCTTGTACGCGAGGTGACGAGCGCGTACTTGAGCCAATTTTTGAAAATTCGGTTTTTACTTAAGATATTGAGACTGAGTTTTCCTTCATATTTGCTTTATGTTACTTGCAATTATAACCTGTGTTAGATTAGAAAAACATGTTTAGTTGATTCAACTTGCCTAATTATTTAAGTTTCCTCGATTGTACTATGTGAAGCATGCTAGGCTAGTACTACCTGTTGCTTGTCTTTGGTACTTCATTTCTGAGTATCTTCTGGTTGTGGTTGTGCATTTACATTGAGACTACAGATGTGAGATTCCGGTAGCTCCCCCCTTGTTTGTTTACTTTGGGACTACGGGTTAGATTCCCGGTAGATCCCCCTGCAGTTTTACTTTGGGACTACGGGTTAGATTCCCGATAGATCCCCTTCACATTAGTTGGACCACGGGACGGTATCCCGGGAGATCCTTCGTATTTACACATATGATGGACTACGGGATGGTATCCCGGGAGATCCACTGGACAGTTAAGAAAAGGACTACAGGACGGTATCCTGGGAGATACTCATTGTTATCAATGGTATTGAGTTGTACATATTCTGTGTTTATTCTATTTTTGTGTAGTTGTTATTGCCTTGTTTAACCCGTCTATTCTCACTGTTGTACTCATTATTACTGTCTGTTTTCATATTCTTAATTCATATTATTTTATTTTAATTACCTCATTAGGGCCCTGACTTTTCTCGTCACTAGCCAATCAAGGTTAGGCTTGGCACTTACTGAGTACCGCTGTGGTGTACTCATGCGCCTTCTGCGCATGTTTTTCATGTGCAGATCCAGGTTCCTCCACCCACGCGTACTATCATCGAGGCATAGAGATCTAGTGGAGACTTTGAGGTATATCTGCTGCTTCCGCAGACCACGAGTCTCTACTCTATTCCAGCTTTAGTAGTTAGTTTATATTTTCTTTCTGTTGTTTAGACATTCTGGGGCTGACCCACCCTCGTCCTCGAGGCTAGGGGCAGCAGGCTATGGGCGGAGGTCGGGGAGATAGAGGTCGCCCTCGAGAGGGGGAGGGCCAGATATTATGCTATTCCTGCTCGTACCGAGGCTGTTGCCTCAAACTCCATCATTACAGGTATTATACTGGTTTTTCACAGAGAGGCATCGGTTCTATTCGATCCGAGCTCTACTTATTCTTATATGTCTTCTTACTTTGCTCCGCATTTGGGTGTGCCTCGAGATTATTTGAGTGCCCCCGTTTATGTTTCTACTCCTATGGGGGATTCTCTTGTTGTGGACCGCATTTATCGGTCATGTTTGGTTACTATTCGTGGTTTTGAGACCAGATCGGATTTATTGTTACTTGGTATGGTGGATTTTGACATTATTTTGGGCATGGACTGGTTGTTGCCCCATTTTGCAATTCTTGATTGTCACGCCAGGTATTCCGCGTATTGAGTGGAGTGGTACTTTAGATCACACTCCAGTAGAGTTATCTCTTTCCTTAAAGCTCAGCGTATGGTTGAGAAGGGGTGTGCCACATATTTAGCTTATGTGAGAGATGTCAGTGTTGACACCCCTTCTGTTGATTCAGTTCCAGTGGTACGGGATTATCCCGATGTGTTTCCAGCTGATCTTCCGGGCATGCTGCCCGATAGAGACATTTATTTTGGCATTGATATGTTGCCGGGCACTCAGCCTATTTCTATTCCTTCGTATCGTATGGCTCCTCCTGAGTTGAAGGAGTTGAAGGATCAGTTGCAGGAATTGCTTGGTAAGAGTTTTATTCAACCCAAAGTTTCACCGTGAGGTGATCCTATCTTGTTTGTGAAGATGAAGGATGGTTCTATGCGTATGCGTATTGATTATCGCCAGTTGAACAAAGTTACAGTGAAGAATGTTATCTTTTGCCTCGTATTGATGATCTGTTTGACCAGCTTCAGGGCGCACATGTATTTTCTAAGATTGACTTTCGCTCAGGTTACCATCAGTTAAAGATTCGAGAGCCAGATATTCCAAAGGCTGCCTTCAGGACTCGGTATGGTCACTACGAGTTCCTTGTTATGTCATTTGGGCTGGCCAATGCCCTATCAGCTTTCATGCATTTGATGCACAGTCTATTCAGGCCATATTTTGACTCGTTTGTTATTGTTTTAATTGATGATATTCCGGTGTATTCCCGAATTCGGGAAGATCATGAGCAGCACCTGTGGACCGTGCTTCAGACCTTGAGGGAGAAGAAGTTATATGCAAAGTTCTCAAAATGTGAGTTTTGGCTGAGTTATGTGGCATTCTTAGGCCACCTGATTTTGAGTGAGGGCATTCTAGTGGATCAGAGGTAGATAGAGGCCGTACAAAGTTGTCCTAGGTCGTCCTCAGCTATAGAGATTCGCAGTTTCCTTGGTTTTGTGGGCTACTACCGTCGCTTCATGGAGGGATTTTCATCGATTGCGACCCCTATGACAAGATGACCCAGAAGGGTGCCCTATTTCAGTGTACAGAGGAGTGTGAGGCGAGCTTTCAGAAGCTCAAGACAGCTTTGACTACAGCCCCAATATTGATGTTGCCTACCGGTTCAGGGTCTTATACTGTCTATTGTGACGCCTCGAGAGTTGTACTTGGAGCGGCATTGATGCAGGACAGTAGGGTGATTTCCTACATGTCCAGACAGTTGAATATACATGAAAAGAATTACCCTGTCCACGACCTTGAGTTAGCTGCCATTGTTCATGCCTTGAAGAACTGGCATCATTATTTGTATGGTGTGCCTTGTTATATCTATACTGACCATCGGAGCTTGAGCACTTACTCAAGCAAAATGATCTAAATATGCGTCAGAGGAGGTGGTTAGAGTTGCTGAAGGATTGTGACATTACTATTCTATATCATCCTGGCAAGGCCAATGTGGTGGGGGATGCCTTGAGTCGCCGGGTGGAGAGTTTGGGTAGTTTGGCATATTTACCAGCTTCAGAGAGGCCTATCGAGACAGATTTTCAGGCCTTAGCCATCCAATTTGTGAGATTGGATCTTTTGGAGCCCAGCCAGGTTCTAGCCTGTGTGGTTTCCCGGTCTTCCCTATTTGATCGTATCAGGGAGCGGCAGTATGATGACTCTCATTTGCTTGTCCTTAAGGACAAGGTTCAGCGTGGAGATGCCAAATATGTGACCATAGGAGATGACAGGGCATTGAGGATGCAAGGCCGGATTTGTGTGCCCAATGTTGATGGTCTTCGAGAATTGATTCTAGCAGAGGCCCATAGTTCGCAGTATTCCATCCATCCGGGTGCCGCGATGATGTATCAGGACTTGAGGCAGCATTATTGGTGGAGGCGGATGAAGAAAGATATAGTTGGTTATGTGTCTAGATGCCTCAACTGCTAGTAGGTGAAGTATGAGCACAGCGCCCGGGTGGGTTGCTTCAGCAGATAGAGATTCCGGAGTGGAGATGGGAGCGCATCACCATGGATTTTATATCTGGACTCCCACGGACCTTGAAGAAGTTTGATGCCATTTGGGTTATTGTGGATCTCCTGACCAAGTTTGCTCATTTCATTCCTATGTGTACCACTTATTCATCGGAGAGTTTGGCGGAGATTTATATCCGGGAGATCATCTGTCTGCATGGTATTCCAATTTCTATCATTTCGGACAGAGGTACTCAGTTTACATCGCGGTTCTGGAGAGCGGTGCAGCAGGAGTTAGGCACTCAGGTGGAGTTGAGCACAATATTTCACCCCCAGAGGGACGGACAATCCGAGCGCACTATTCAGATTCTTGAGGATATGCTCTGTGCGTGTGTGATTGAGTTTGGAGGGTCTTGTGATCATTTCTTGCCATTGGCGGAGTTTGCTTACAACAACAGTTATCAGTCCAGCATTCGGATGGCACTGTATAAGGCTTTATATGGTAGGAGCTGTAGATCTCGGGTGGGTTGGTTTGAGCTGGGTGAGGCCAGGCTATTGGGCACAGAGTTGGTTCAGGATGCGTTGGAGAAGGTTAAGATAATTCAGAATAGACTCCGTACAGCCCAGTCCAGACAGAAGAGTTATGCGGACAGGAAGGTTCGTGATGTTTCATATATGGTTGGTGAGCAGGTTTTATTTCGGGTTTCGCCTATGAAAGGCGTCATGAGATTTGGGAAGAAAGGAAAGTTGAGTCCGAGGTTTATTGGCCCTTTTGAAATCTTGAGGCGAGTTGGGGAGGTTGCCTATGATCTTGCCTTACCTCCCAGTTTGGCTGGAGTTCATCCCGTATTTCATGTTTCGATGCTCCGGAGGTATCACGGTGATCCGTCGCACATGTTGGATTTCAGTTCAGTCCAGTTGGACAAGGATCTATTCTATGTTGAGGAGCCAGTGGCTATATTGCACACGCAGATCAAAAAGTTGGGGTCAAAGGACATAGCTTCAGTGAAGGTTCAGTGGTGGGGTCAACCAGCCAAGGAGGCGACTTAGGAGACCGAGAAGGATATGCGCAACAGTTACCCTCATCTTTTCACTACTTCAGTTATGTTCTCTATGCTCGTTCGAGGGCGAACGAATGGTTAAGTGTAGGAGAATGTGTTGACCCGGCCGGTCGTCTTAAGAATTAACGCTCTGATCCCCTATTAATTGTTTCCCCTAAGTTCAATTCTGCTATTTTTGTTTGTCGTGACGTTCGGTGTTGGGTTTCGGAGAGTTTTGGGACACGTAGTCCTTAAATGTGAGCTTAAGTGTTGAAAAATGGTCAGTAGTCGGAACCGTGTGAAGACAACCTCGAAATGGAAATTCGATGGTTCTCTTAGCTCCGTTAGGCGATTTCGGGGCTGGGAGCGTGTTCGAAATGTATTTTGAAATTCCGTAGCTCATTTAGGCTTGAAATGCCGAAGTTTGAATTTTTGAAGTTTCCGGTCCGATATTTAGTTTTTGATCCTAGGGTCGGAATGGAATTCCGGAAGTTTCAATAGCTCCGTCATGTCATTTGGGATGTGTGTGCAAAATTTCAGGTCATTCGGACGTGTTTTGGTTGGGTTTTTTATCGAAAGTGTATTTTGATGAAATTTGAAGTTCTTAGGCTCAAATCCTTATTTAATTCGAGTTTACGACATTGTTTTAGGTGGTTTAAGGATTGGTACAAGTTTGAATGAGGTATTACTGTCGATGCCCCCCTTTTTCCCCCCCTCTTAAAAAAAGAAAGAAATCGGGTTTACGACATTATGGACAAAACAACACTTATTCCCTTTTGAGGAATTGGGTTATGGAATTTAAAGAGTCGCCACCTAATGATTATAGTGCATTAGGACACTTTAAAGAGAAGAAGCGATTTTGAAAGAAAACCAGAGTTCAGGTAAGGGTTTGAGATTATCTCGAGAGGAAGGTGTTAGGCACCTCTCAAGATCCGCTAGTGTGGTTCCCGACCATGCTTTAATTGTGACTTTAAGAGGAAGTGAGAGAAAACAAGTAAAACTTTGCACATAAGAATCACGAATAAGTTTCAAGTTTTGAAAAGGGTTAAGAAGACAGAAAGAGACAGTTTTTTAGAAAAAAAAAATTAATTTGGGGAACAGAATTAAAGAAGACACTGCAAATGAAAGGAAAAGAAAGGGGGTCCTAGGTTTATACAAAATATGTATCACATCTATGCAATACCCTGCAATCACTCCTCAAAAGAGGGGTCGCACGAGATATTAGTGCACCGGTCATCATATCCATATTCTACCGTTCCCACCCCGTTAAGGTATTTAAACGTGTGGATTGGTCACGAGTGCTTATTGCGTGCTATTACCCGTACCGTCCTATAAGTCCTAGAGGGTGTTTAGGACCGCTATTCCTATAAGGTGAGGACTAGGTTGAACCCTTAGGTTTAAAAGGTCAAAACACTAGGCGACATACAAAAAAAAAAATAAAAAATAAAAATAGGACTTCATGCAAGGGATCATATAAAGGCACGTAAAAGGCTCAAGTATCCCTCTACAGATAGACATATAATTAACACGTCTCAATCACATTTAAGGTCTAAGGAAATGAGAGTTAAAAAAAAACTGGAATGTTCGAAAATATGTTAAGATAGGAGCTGAAGGGTTTAAACAGAATTTTCAGAAAGGAGTTGGACGCAAACTTTCAGAACAAAGGCAGGAGATATGTAACAGTTTAGAAATCAGAGAAAACATTTTAAACATACTAAAAAATATACGATAGGGCATAGCAGGTATAGTATTCTGTTATGAAAATAATTTCGGACAGAAGAGGTAGGAAAACATTTAGCACAGATGTAAAACCATTCAGAAGTGTAAAGTTGAGAGCATATAAGTATATTAGTTTTTGAACTATAGTTTTGGAAAATTACAGAAGACATAGTGTCCTGATGAGTTTTAGGAAAAACAGTAACACAATTCTGGAAAAAGTAACTAAATAGAAAGTATTTGCACAGATATGATTATTTAGAAAAAAGGACAGAAGTTTAGTAAGAAAAACCAAGTGGGTCTCAGAGAAAGGAAACAAATTCGGATAGTCGAAAGGTGTCGAATGGTTTAAACACGATTGAGATGGTTAATCGATTTTATCCGGCCTAAGGCTTGCCTAGGCGCTGTTTAATCATAAAAGAAAGTGGACGTGCATACTTGTTTTCCAATTTTTTTTTAAAAGAAACTTGTTAACCAGACTTATGTCTGTTAAACGAAATTAGTGAGGTATTCAACAGTTGCAAATACAACCCTACATACATGATATCTAATGCACACAAAGGTCCTTAAACATGGTATCTAAATGCAATGGCAGTCTTGTTAATTATTAACTGGTTGTGGTTAAATAGCGAGCTGATAGTAAAAGAGCTTAAAGACATGATCTTTAGTCATATGAGATGTATGCCCCTAGACATAGTTTCTATTGCACAAGTAGATAAGTAAAATCCTATAGACATGTTTTCTACCCATTACTTAAAGCTAAGCATGCATAATCCCACCCAATTTTACTATAAACCCCATTGTTCATTACAAGTTATTACAGACCAATGTGATTAAATTACAGTAGTGAAGAGTAAAAATAAGAAGTTAATCTATAGGGAGCCTTTAGCCAGGCCCAAATCTCCAACCTCACTTCTTTAGAGTTTCACAGCCTTTACCAAGGGTTTGGGTGCGGCAAAGCTCCCTGAGGGCCCATTGGGGCCCTTGGCCAATACCAGGCACCCAAAACAAATTAACAAGACAAGTGCAAGTGTGGAATTACCAGCCTTGTGCATCAAAGTTCAGTGGGTACTCAAGGTACCCAAAGCAATGCTTACACTAAGGGGGTAGAACCTAAGTTCTAGGAGTAGTGAGATTGTGATAGGATTTGAAGAAGTTGAGTTGAAAACAATTGAAAGAGGATTCACATGAAAAACAGTTTTGAGAGAAAAGTAATCAATTGAGTTCGAAAATAGTTAATATGGAACCAGTTTTGAAAGCAAAGAGTCACACAGTACTCAGGAAACACCAACAGGGGCAGGGGGAAGGGAACAAATAACTCACAAGCAAGAACACAGTTACATATACACAGAACACTAAAGAGAAGTACTTCAGAATAATCAAGCATGTTTCAAACAAAGGGGTCAGGGTCTTAACAGAATTAGATTGACAGAGTCAACATCAAAAAAGGTTCAGACTATTTAGTAGCTAAGAGGATCCTGAATATATTCTAATAATGTTCTGGGGTTAGGGGGTAAGGAAAAACATGCAGGAAATAAGCACAGGCATGCCAGACTATGTTAATCAGCACAGAGGCATGCTAATTGCAGTAAGAACAACAAAATTATAAGTAGAAGCATGAAAGAACAATATGAACTGCAACACAAATAGAAACATATTGATTTGGAGCTGTAAATCAAATAGGAGACATACCAGTTGAAAGTAGGATAATGCAAGGCAGTGGTGAGTTATAATATGCAAGATGGTGTGCAGAGAGAGCAGCAGTATAGAGAAGCAGCAACAATAGCAAAAGTGAGCAGGAATAGCAGAAGTGAGCAGCAATAGAAGTGAGCAGCAGTATAGAGAGCAATGGAAGTGAGCAGCAATATAATGGAGCAGTGAAATAGTCTAAAACTCAGCCTGAGTTTCAAACTAGTGGAGCAACCAGTAGTCACAAAAGAAGTGAGAGAGATTATGGGAAACAAAGAGAGAGTACTGAATATTTTTGTGTGAGAGAGAGTTCAGAATAATTTTGTTCCGTCTGTGTGTGTCTTAAGTGAGAAAAGAAGAGTAATACTTATAGTTTTTGAAAACAGTAGAGAATAGGGTATAATTATAGAAGCAGCACCCAATTGAATCAATCACAGGTCTATATTCCCTTAAATCAGGGACTCATGATTCGAATGGGAGTACAGGTTATCAAGTAAGGAAAAGAATCAGTCAGATGACTGATTATACCATAGTAAGAGCAGTAAGCATGGAGCATGTAATAAAGGCTAGGTACACAATGCTTAAAACAAGGAAAATATATGCAGAATAATTGGAAATATACTTAAGTGCCCAAGTATGGTAACCATATAAATTAACTCTGAAAAAATCAGTCAAAGAATCACGGACAAAACCAAAAGTAGAGGGAATCAATACCAATTATAGAAAGCCACTCACAAGTAAGGAAATAATTCAAAATTAGTGTAAGAACCCTTAAGGAGAACGCATGCAAATTAGGGATTCAAAGAGATGCTCGGAATTAGCAGAATATTCAGTAAAGGGGAGCATTCAAACTTATTTAAACACAATAGTCTCAAAATTAAGAACCCTAGGTAAGAAATCACATAAAACAGCAGGGAGTCGGAACCCTAGCAAAGGTCTAAAGCATGGAACTCAGAAACAAACAGGTTTACAATATAATCAAATACATAATCATAGGAATAATCAAATACATAATCATAGGTTTACAATATAATCAAATACATAATCATAGGAATAATCACATAACACTCAAAGAAACAGAAAGTATAGTGATTTTAGAAGGGGTCGAAAACCCTAGTTTTGAAAAGAGGAACAAGAGCGTTTAAACTTGAGCAAATCGAAGATGTCGAGTGACAAATAGTGTAGAACACAAA
Source organism: Nicotiana glauca (assembly GCA_026770625.1). NCBI lineage: Eukaryota > Viridiplantae > Streptophyta > Magnoliopsida > Solanales > Solanaceae > Nicotiana > Nicotiana glauca. The sequence goes on from MU731257.1 coordinate 25,526, forward strand.
GATTAAACCAGAAATTATTTAAAAAGACATGGATTAAGAGATTTAGGCAAAAATTAGGGTTTGTAATAAGATCAGTGAGATGAGAAACCTGGCCGTGAAACTTGCTAATAACGACATTTAAAGCATCATCGGACCAAAACCCACCGGAGAAAGGCCGGAGATAGCCAAGCGAGGTTTCCAGGGACCGCCTTTCATGGTGGAAGCTTCTGGGGCTTCAAACCTTGGAGAGAAACAACGAGATAAGGTCCCATGGCGACTAAAGGTCGAGAGAAGTGATGACGGAGTTGGCCGGAGAGGCGATGAAACCCATCGGAGAAGAAAGAGAGAACCAGAAGGTTCTAGAGAGAAGGGAGAGCGAATGGTAGCATAGAGAGAGATCGGTCTTTGAGAGAGTGAGGGGTCGGGGCGGTAGGTTAGGATTTAATTATGGTAACCTAATCTGGGCCGTTGATCTTACTTGATCAACGGCTCAAATTAAATCAAAGGTGGACCGGGTATTTGAATGGGTATAGGTCGGTTTAGTTTGGGATGTGGTCCGTCTGATTGGGTTTAAAAAATTGCGTTCAAATTGGGCTGAATAGAGACAAAATTTTGGCTAAGATTTAAATAAATTCTGGCCAACTTTTAAATGGCCAATTTACCCCTTTCTAATTAATTAAAAAAAGTTAAAATGATTTAAAAACAAATTAAAAACATTAAAATGATTAATAATATATAGACAATAATCTAAAAATATTCGAAATACTTTTATGATTATAAAACGCGGTTAATTGAAAAATAGGCTATAATTGCAATTTCATGCCATTTAGCTTTAAAATATCAAACAAATTTATAAAAAATATGCAAAAATCACCTTAATCCTAAATATAAGGGTGGAAATAAATTATTCACCAAAAATGATAATTTTAGGAATAATTATTGGGTTTTATACTGTTAAAATAGACAATAAATTAATTTTAGAAATCTTAGAAAATTGGGAAAAATACAAAAACCTTTGGGCATGCTTTTATATGCTATTTTGAAAGCATTTTGGGTATAAAAGTACATAGGGAAAAATTGGGTATCAACAATTACGTGTTATTGGTGCTTTTGGTCGAGATCCCGGTGGCCTCGGGAGGATTTCGAGTGGTTAACGGAGAATTATTTGAAGTGTTGCAGCAGCTAATTTCTTCTCTTCTGGTATTTTCGCTTCTGCGGCTTGGGAACCTGTCACGACCCAAACCCCACACTGGTCGTGATGGCGCCTCTCGAGAAGACTAGGCCAGCCAACTAACCCAACTCGTCTTTTCAAAAATAGTTAAACATAAATAAACAGCTTAAATCTGACTTAATAGCATTAATTAGCGGAAATACAACCCAACACAGCCCAAATCGGGGTGTCACAAGTCATGAGCATCTATCAGAAAGTAAATCCACTACAAGGTCTATTATATACAAAACCGGGATAATAAACAAAAGAGAGAAACATGGTGCTGCAAACGCTGGCAGTCACCTCCTTAACTCATGTAACTCTGCCTCTGATCGGCCAAAATGCGCTACCGGGTGAATAGATACCTGCATCTACACACGAGGTGCAGGGAGTAAAGTGAGTACTCCAACTCAGAGAGTAATAAAGGTAAATAACAACTGAGTAGTAAGAAATCACGTAAAGCAAACCATCATGCTGTATTGAAGCAAGGTACATTCCTTTGTGAAAATAGTGAAACTGTGAAATCTTCGGAAATATCTTGGCTCAGTTTAAATCTCTTATGAAAATGACCTTCTCAACAGTTACGAAAATGATTTCAAAATAGTTAGTGCTCATAAGCACAGAAAAATCCGCCCCTCGGGCACAAATACCACAGTATAACAGGTAAAAAGGCAAACAAATATGCAAGATGCGCACATAAAAGTTCGCCCCTCAGGCAATATCTCAAAATAGTACCAGCCCCTCGGGTTCTCTCTCAGAAACACTCTCAGCCTCTCAGGCTCTCTCTCTCTCTCAGATCACTCTCAGAATAGTATCATATAGTAACCGCTGCGGCATGCAGCCCGATCCATATGGGTACCCGCGCTCACTGTGGGGGTGCAGACACCGGAGGGGCCCCTTATGGCCCAAGCGCAATATCAAGCCATCTCATGGCATCAAATCTAGGCCCTTGGCCTCATATCACTATCAGTATAATACTGCAGCGGCGTGCAGCCTGATCCGTATATATATACATATATATATATACACATATATATATATATATATATATATATATACACACACACACACACACACACATTATTGCGAGGTGCAGCTCGATCCAAAAGTATCCTCACGGTACAAACCTTCGGCCTAACTCAGTCAACAGAATTACATAAGCCACTCGGGCAACAATAAATATGATGCTCGGCCCCAAATATTATTGGAAATATCATTGCAAGTGTTAAAGCAAGTAAACTTGGCTGAGTTTTGAAAACAGTGTAAAAATACATGACTGAGTTCAAGTATAAAATCAAACAGTGAGGAAATATCAACATCCATCCCCGGAGGGGTTCAAATAGGTGGCACGAAGCCCAAATATGGCAATCAGCCCAAGTCATGATGATAACAGATAAGTTTCAGTCAATTACACAGTAAAATCATCAATTGGGACAGACCAAGTCACAATCGCCAATAGTGCTCTACCCCACGTTCGCTATCCGGCGTGCAAGTCACCTCAATATATCACTACGATGTGCAACCCGGGGTTTCAAACCCTCAGGATATCATTTACAATCGTTACTCACCTCGAATCGGCGAAATCTCTAGCTCGCGACTCCTTTGTCCCTCAATTCGGGCTCCACGCGCATCAAATCTATCCAAAACCACAACGAATATATTACAATAGGCTAAGGGAACATAACCCAATCGAAAAGACTCAAAAATATATCGAAATTCACGAAATTGGCAAAACCCGAGCCCCGGGCCCACTTCTCGAAAAATCAAAAAATTAACATCACCGGATTCCTTATCTCGCCACTATTCTATACATGTCAAAATTACCAAAATCGGAGTCCATTTGCCCCTCAAATTCCACTTTGAAATACCAAATTTCCAAGCCCTAGCTTTACCCTCTTTTGATGAATTTCCACAAATTTCCATGTTAATTCTACCATTAAATCATGTATTTAGGCTAAGGAACTCACCTCCAATCACACCTAGACGAAATCCCCTTCAATTTCCGTCCAAGAGCTCTCAAGGTCGATCAAAAATGATGGAAATGAACTTAAGCTCGCGGAACAAAATGAGCTTGAAAACCCTTCTCTGAATAGTGATTTCCGCATCAGTGGTTGTGACAACTGATTCTCCGTTATTTACTCCGCTTCAGCGAAACTCTCAATATCGTCCAGGACTGCTTCTGCGGTCGGGAATCTGCATTTGCGGACACCGCTTTCGCGGTCCACGTCCGCTTTTGCGGAAATTGCCATGCCCTCTACTTCTGCTTCTGCGACTCTTCTACCGCATCTGCGGCCCCAAGCCCGCACCTGCAGAAACAGCAAACCTTCCAAGAACTCGCATCTACGAAACTTCCTTCCACACCTGGGCAACCACATCTGCGGTTTCTTTTCCGCAGATGCGGAAATACCAGAAACCAGGCACACCAGCAATCTCATAAGTCCAAAATTCATCCCAATGGCCATCCGAAATCACCCCGAGGACCCCGGGACCTCAACCAAAAGTGCCAACACATCCTACAACATCATTCAAACCTGCTCCAATCATCAAAACACAATAAATAACACCAAAACCCTCAAATTACATCGGATTCAAGCCTAAGTTCTTCCAAAATTTCGAATTGCGTATTTGATCGAAAACTCAACCAAAACACCTCCGAATGATCTAAAATTTTGCACACACATCCAAAATCACCTAACAAAGCTACAGTAACTCTCCGAATCCCATTCCGACCCTCGGATCAAAATCTCACCTACCAACCAGAATTTGCCAAAATACTAACTCTACACTGGACCTCCAAAATCAATTCCGATCACACTCCTAAGTCACAAATCATCCCCCGAAGCTAACTGAATCACCGAAAATTACATTCGAACCCTCTAACTCAATAGTCAACATCCGGTTGACTTTTCCAAAACAAGCCTTCCTTTAAGAGACTAAGTGTCTCATTTCCATCTAAAACCAATCCAATTCAACTCATTCACCCAAGACTCCTATAATGAAACATAAGGAAGAAGAAAATGGGGGAAACGGGGAGGTAACTCACGAGACGACGGGGCGGGTCATCACAGAACCACAGAAGCGGCCATTCCATCATAGGAGTAGAATTTGGGCTCCCCCAGCTTTTTCGCAGGTGCGGAAGATTAACCGCAGAAGCAGTTACGCACCTATGAGATTTTTATCCCAGAAGCGGCTCTGGGGCATTTGTGAGAAATCGCAGAAGCGGTATGTATTCCACAGAAGTAGCAACCGCAAGTGTGGTTTAAGACCGCAGAAGCGGAACCCTGGATTTTAGTGAATAGCTGCAAAAGCGGCATTTGTTCTGCAGAAGCGGTACCGTACATGCGGTCCCTTGTCTGCAGAAGTGGAAATCCCTATTCAGAAATAGAGATTTCGAGGGTTAGTTTTCAAAAGTTAGAAAAATCGAATTGAGCTCGGGGAAGGGCGATTTTGAGAGAGTTTTGAAGAGAAGATCATTGGGTAATGTTTCCTTAATCCTTTCTAGTTATATTCCATCAATATATAGTTAAATCCATCTTTTAAATTTGAATTTGAGGATCAAAATTGGGGAAAATTGGGTAAAACTTCATAGGCTAAACCATTGAGTTTTGAGTGGGTGTTTGACCTCCGATTTGGGAGATTTTTATATGGTTAGACTCGTGAGAGTACGAGGGTTCTGAAAATGTAAAAGTTATTCGATTCCGAGATGTTGGCCTGAAGGGCATTTTGGTCATTTACCTAATTTCGCATCTTGTCTTTGAATTTAATAGTAGAATCAGTTTCTTGAGCTCGCGGAACAAAATGAGCTTTAAAACCCTTCTATGAATAGTGATTTCCGCATTTGTTGTTCCTTTATCGCATATGCGACAACCGCTTCTCCGTTATTCACTCCGCTTCAGCAAAACTCTCAATATCGTCCAGGACCGCTTCTGCGGTCAGGCATCCGCATTTGTGGACACCGCTTCTGCGCTCCACGTCCGCTTCTGCGAAAATTGCCATGCATTCTACTTCTGCTTCTACGACTCTTTTACCGCATCTGCGGCATCGCAGATGCGGCCCCAAGCCCGCACCTGCGGAAATAGCATACCTTCCAAGAACTAGCATCTGCGAACCTTCCTTCCGCACCTGGGCAACCACATCTGTGGTTCCATTTCCGCAGATGTGGAAATACCAGGCACACCAGCAATCTCATAAGTCCAAAATTCATCCCGATGGCCATCCGAAATCACACCGAGGCCCCCGGGACCTCAACCAAAAGTGCCAACCCATCCTAAAACATCATTCAAACTTGATCCAATCATCAAAACACCACAAATAATACCAAAACCCGCAAATTACATCGGATTCAAGCCTAAGTTCTTCCAAAACTTTCGAATTGCGTATTTGATCAAAAACTCAACCAAAATACCTTCGAATGATCTGAAATTTTGTACACACTTCCAAAATCACCTAATGAAGTTACAGTAACTCACTAAATCCCATTCTGACCCTCGGATCAAAATCTCCCCTAACAACCAGAATTCGCCAAAATACTAACTTTGCCAAATCAAGCCTAATTCCACACCGGACCTCCAAAATCAATTTCGATCCCACTCCTAAGTCATAAAACATCCCCCGAAGCTAACTGAATCATCGAAAATCACATCCGAACCCTCTAACTCAATAGTCAACATTCGGTTGACTTTTCAAAAATAAGCCTTCCTTTAAGAGACTAAGTGTCTCATTTCCATCTAAAACCAATCCAATTCAACTCATTCACCCAAGACTCCTATAATGAAACATAAGAAAGAAGAAAATGGGGGAAACATGGCGGTAACTCATGAGACGACGGGCCGGGTCATCACAGAATCGCAGAAGCGGCCATTCCATCACAGGAGCGGAATTTGGGCACCCTCGGCTTTATCGCAGGTGCGGAAGATTAACCGCAGAAGCGGTTATGCACCCGTGAGATTTTTATCAAAAAAGTGGCTCTGGGTCATTTGTGAGAAACCACAAAAGCGGTAAGTATTCCACAGAAGTGGCAACCGCAGGTGTGGTTTAAGACCGCAGAAGCGGAACCCTGGATTTAGTGAATAGCTGCAAAAGCAGCATTTGTTCCGCAGAAGCGGTACCACAGATACGGTCCCTTATCCGCAGAAGCGGAAATCCCTGTTAAGAAATAGATATTTAGAGGGTTAGTTTTCAAAAGTTAGAAAAACCGAATTGAGCTCGGGGAAGGGCGATTTTGAGAGAGTTTTGAAGAGAAGATCATTGGGTAACGTTTCCTTAATCCTTTCTAGTTATATTCCATCAATATATAGTTAAATACATCTTTTAAATTCGAATTTGAGGATCAAAATTGGGGAAAATTGGGTAAAACTTTATAGGCTAAACCATTGTTTTTTGAGTGGGTGTTTGACCTTCGATTTGAGAGATTTTTATATGGTTAGACTCGTGAGAGTACGAGGGTTCTAAAAATGTAAAAGTTATTCGATTACGAGACGTTGTCCTGAAGGGAATTTTGGTCATTTACCTAATTTCACGTCTTGTCTTTGAATTTAATAGTAGAATCGGTTGCTTGAGCTCGCGGAACAAAATGAGCTTTAAAACCCTTTTCTGAAAAGTGATTTCCGCATCTGCGGTTCCTTTATCGCATAAGCGACAACCACTTCTCCGTTATTTACTCTGCTTTTTCGGAACTCTAAATATCGTCCAGGACCGCTTATGCGGTCGGGCATCCGCATTTACGGACACCGCTTCTGCGCTCCACATTCGCTTCTACAGAAATTGCCATGCCTTCTACTTCAGCTTTTGCGACTCTTCTACCGCATCTGCGGCATCGCAGATGCGGCCCTAAGCCCGCACCTGCGGAAACAACAAACCTTCAAAGAACTCGCATCTGCGAACCTTCCTTCCGCACCTGGGCAACAGCATCTGCGGTTCCTTTTCCGCAGATGCGTAAATACCAGAAACCAATCACACCAGCAATCTTATAAGTCAAAAATTCTTCCCGATGGCCATCCGAAATCAACCCCGAGGCCCCCGGGACCTCAACCAAAAGTGCCAACCCATCCTAAAACATCATTCAAACTTGCTCCAATCATCAAAACGCCACAAATAACACCAAAACCCGCAAATTACATCGGATTCAAGCCTAAGTTCTTCCAAAGCTTTTGAATTGCGTATTTGATCAAAAACTCAACCAAAACACCTTCGAATGATCTGAAATTTTGCACACACTTCCAAAATCACCTAGCGAAGCTACAATAACTAACGGAATCCCATTCTGACCCTCGGATCAAAATTTCACCTACCAACCAGAATTCGCCAAAGTACTAACTTTGCCAATTCAAGCCTAATTCTACACCAGACCTCCAAAATCAATTCTGATCACACTCCTAAGTCACAAATCATCCCCCGAAGCTAACTAAATCACCTAAAATCACATCCGAACCCTCTAACTCAATAGTCAACATTCGGTTAACTTTTCCAAAACAAGCCTTCCTTTAAGAGACTAAGTGTCTCATTTCCATCTAAAGCCAATCCAATTCAACTCATTCACCCAAGACTCCTATAATGAAACATAAGGAATAAGAAAATGGGGGAAACGGGGTGGTAACTCATGAAACGACGGGCCGGGTCATCACAGAACCATAGAAGCGGAGCCACAGAAACGGCCATTCTATCACAGGAGCGAAATTTGGGCTCCCTCAGCTTTTTTGCAGGTGCGGAAGATTAACCGCAGAAGCGGTTATGCACCTGTGAGATTTTTATCACAGAAGTGGCTCTGGGTCATTTGTGAGAAACCGCAGAAGTGGTAAGTATTCCACAGAAGCGGCAACTGCAGGTGTGGTTTAAGACCGCAGAAGCAGAACCCTGGATTTTAGTGAATAGCTGCAAAAGTGGCATTTGTTCCGTAGATGCGGTCCCTTGTCCGCAGAAAAGGAAATCCCTGTTTAGAAATAGAGATTTCGAGGGTTAGTTTTCAAAAGTTAGAAAAATCGAATTGAGCTCGGGGAAGGGCGATTTTGAGAGACTTTTGAAGAGAAGATCATTGGGTAACGTTTCCTTAATCCTTTCTAGTTGTATTCTATCAATATATAGTTAAATCCATCTTTTAAATTCGAATTTGAGGATCAAAATTGGGGAAAATTGGGTAAAACTTCATAGGCTAAACCATTGAGTTTTGAGTGGGTGTTTTTTTTACCAAATATACCACTAAACATTTAGCCTAGTGGCTAATATATAAATAAAACATCCCAAAAAGGGGCCAAAACATACAATTTTTCCAGCATAGACCTAATAAAGGTCTGAAATATGTAAAGCTAGGAAGCCTAACTAATAAACAAATACTATCTATTACATGATAACCAAATACATGCTCCCAAATTTTGTGGCTGTGTGTGACTTACAATGCCCATTTCAAGTACCATGTAGCACCAACCAAGCTCTCACCAGGTGCCAAGGTATGGAGAGTATAGGCAATGAAAAAGTCCAAACAATATAGCCACAATACTGAAGCAAGCAATGACTTCCAATGATCCAAAGTGATACCATCTACTATATCTACTATTCTTTCTATTGTCATCTGCAAATTCAAATTGTCTACTGCAATATCCTCTCCAGAATGAGTGTGTGAACACACTAATACCACTGAATACTGACACAACAGTATCCAATAAATCACAAGCCAATACAGATGATCCATAATGATGAGAGTAGTTGGAGATGTATTACATATAACAACTGCAGCTTCCAGATAATGTTTAAAACCTTGCTGTATCAGTGCAACTAAGATCAAAGCCCATGGGATGTATACAACTGCAATCAAAGTGATCAGATAAGAGATGATTCTGATGTTTTTCTTGAGTATGTTCCTACTGATGTTCATTAGCGTTTGAAATCCTGAAAGTGCTCCTGCCTTATCTGTGTAATGTATCCTACTGCACATTATCAAACAACCCTCAGATTGAGCATGTAAACATGCTGATACCACTGAGTAGTCATTTAACAATCTCCAGTATATTGAAGTACACAGACTTGGCATTGCATTTAGTAGCCTTTCCATTAATCTGGTGCTTTCCTCTTGGCAATCCTAACCCTTAAGTTAGGAATTTGAGATTTATCCATGTTGAGCAGTGTTCTTCCTTCTGATGGTAACTCTTGAAATGATTGAAAATTGACTGTGCCTGCAAAAGAGAAAACAAGGTTAGCTAAACTGCCACTGTGTTGCCCTCCTTTAGCACATGTTGGAATATCACATTGTATGAATTTTTGATCTCCTTGATCCTTCTCACTTCTGCCCCTATACTCCATGGTGTCTCCCATTTATCTTCAATAACTTTTCTCATTACCAAAGAGTCAGTTTCCATGATCAAAGGATGCAATTGCCTTTCCACACAATATGACAGTCCATGTAGAATTTCCTTAGCTTTAGCTACAAAATTTGTTGTATCACCTATCTCCCTTGCCCTAGCAAGTATCAAATCTCCTCTATGATCCCTCACACAAAAGTCATACGAGCTAGGACCTGGATTCCCCCTTAAAGCCCCATCTATGTTGCATTTGAACCAACCATCATATGGAAGCTGCCATGTAACCCTTCTTGTCACTATAACAAGCTTATATTGCTCAAAAAATCTGATCATCTCAGGCCACAACAATGGAATTCTAGTAAGCCAAGGATACCTCACCTTTGCCAAATAATATAATGTCTTGTTTACCTCATGTATAACCCTGCTGCAAGACACTGATCCTCCATGCTTCATTGTGTTCCTTCTCTTCCATATTTTCTGTGAGCACGTGATTTTTGCCTTAAAGCAAATTATTCCAAAAAAAATTCAAATAATTGATTTTCTCATTATTTTAAAATTTTTTGTGAATTTTGTGTTAATTGTTTGCATTTTATTCATGCATGTTAATTCATATGAAAATACAATATATATATATATATATATATATATATATATATATATATATATATATATATATAT
>MU731259.1:4166-21278 GCA_026770625.1 Nicotiana glauca
ATCACCCTTCGTGCTTTTACTCTCATTCTCACCCAAACAATCATATAAGAATGCACGACATCACCCTTCGTGCTTTTACTCTCATAACTCTCATTTCATGGCACACAATGACCCTTCGTGCATATATATATTCAAATCAGAGCACGGAATGTACCTTCGTGCGTAATAGTCACAACATAGCACGGAATGACCCTTCGTGCAATTAAAATCAATTCAGATATAGCACGGAATGACCCTTCGTACAATATCACTCTTCCTCACCCAAACAGCAGTCACAACCAAACGGGCAAGAAGAATAAATAAATAACAAGCACTATCTCGGCAAGGGAGTAACAACAATATCAATAAGGTCCCGGCAAGGGAACAATAACAATAACTTTCACAACCGGCAAGGGTTCATTAATTTAACCATCCCGGCAAGGGATTTATCATAATTCATTTCAATACTTTCAACTTTAATTCAATAATATTCATCATTTGAGCCAACGCTCCAAAATATCAATATTTCACAATTTATTCTCGAACTCTTCACATTTGTAGCAAATCATACTTTTAACTTAGGAGAGTTCCAAATTAGTTCAAGACATGTACAACGACGACTCATGGTCATGCTAGACTCCGGTGTATATACTCGTTACGACGCCTATACACCGCACTCGATCATTTAACAAATAGCAATTTATTATACTCTAATCCTATTCCCTCAAGCTAGGATACATCAAACACTTACCTCGAAGGTTTACGGTCAGCTCAGTCCTCAAGCAATGCCTTGCCTTTCGAATTTCGCTCCAATTCAATCGTATCTATACACAATTTATTTAATATCATCAATTCTACTCAACAAACCAGTCCAATGCCTAATTAGAGTTCTTATAACATGTTGTCCAAAAATCGCAAAACCAACCCCGAGCTCGCTTGGTCAAAACACGAGGTCCGAACCAAAATAAATTCACACATAACCCCACGAATCCAAAGATATAATTTGTTTTAAGATTCGACCCCAAATTGGGGTTGAATTACCCAAATTCTCAAAAACCTAACTTTGCTCAAAACCCATGATTTCTACCTTGGTTTCATGATTTAGACTTAGAAACTAGTTAATTAATGAAAGAAAAGTGAAGGAAATAAGCGGGAAATTACTTACTCAAAGGGTCTTGAAGCTTGGGGGCTTTAATGGCTTCCTAGGGCTTGGAAGAGAAGAAGACTCGTGTTAAAAAGTGTAAAATTCCCGAGCTACTGATTTTGTCCCGTTTTAAAAAAATTAACTAGGTAAAAATGTACATCGCGTTCGCGACACCACTGCCGCCTCCGCGATGAAGGAATACGGGTAAACATCGCATTCGCGTGCAAGAGGATGCGAACGCGAAGAGGAAAAAGGCAGGGGCCAGAATTTGGTCTACGCGAACGCGTGGCTTAGTACGCGAACGCGAAGGAGATGGACGTAAAGCTACGCGAACGCAAGAAAAGGTTCGCGAACGCGTAGAAAGGGGACCAGGCCAGCATCGCGATCGCGTCGCGAAGAGCAATTTGGCCTGCAACAAGTGAAGGAAAACCTGCTATGTTTTTATGTGAAAAACATCCCGAACCACCCTCGAAATCACCCCCGAGCCCTCGGGGCTCCAAACCAAATATGCACACTGACTCAAAAACATCATACAAACTTGCTCGCGCGATCAAATCGCCAAAATAACATCATTTACATAGAATCAAGCCTCAAAACTCATGATTCTCCTTTCAAAATTCATAAACTTCCAACTTTAGACATTTAGGTCCGAAACACGTCAAACGACGTCCGATTTCAACCAAACTTCACAGGAAGCGCTTAAACAATATATAAGACTTGTACCGGGCGTCGGAACCAAAATACGAGCCCGATACCATGGTCTTTTAATCAATTTTCATTTTTATTTTCCTTAATAATTTCAGAAAAATAATTTAACAGAAAAATTCTTTTACTCAGGTTCTAGACCTCGGATTTCGACTCCATGCATATGCCCGAGTCCCATATTTTTCTACGGACCTTCCGGGACCGTCCAATCTCGGGTCCGGGTTCGTTTACTAAAAATGTTGACCAAAGTCAACCATATCAATATTAATATCATAATTTCTCAAATTTTTCACATAATTCACATATTTCAACATAAAAAATTTCCAGCTACGCGCCCCGACTGCGCACGCAGATTGAGGCAATATAAAATGAGGTTTTCAAGGCCTCGAAAGTACGGAACTGATGATGCGACGTGCAACCCGATCCCACCGTACAGTTACAATTCACAAACAACACAACAACAACAACAATAATTCATAGAGAACAATAACAACACTTCTCGAGAAGTAACAACAATAATTCACAAAGAATATCCATAACCATCAATACCATTGTCAATCATTTTCAACAATTCAAATGCAATTTAAGTCACCACAATAATTTCCCACAACAAGCCAAATATGTTATTACCACAGTTGTTCCAACTGCATTATTTACGATTTCCTTCCATCATTTGTTTCTCAGCTCTTACCACATAACTCTTTCACAATCACGCATTTAGTTTATTGCCAATTACTTGTACCATTATATCGGGAGACTTAACCACAAACACTCAAATCAAGCAAATCACAAGAATTTCACAAACAATCCACGTAAATATCACATACCAAATATTCGTACACCAAACAAGGTGATTTTGCAAAGGTCAAAGTTAGCTATACATACCTGGAGCTGAGTTCCTTTCTAATTTCTACTTCCAATTCACCAGAGATCTAGCAACGTCAATATAGTGCACAAATTAATACACATAACTTAGAATTAATGTTCACAATTGCTACTTAAACTTATTTAGGTTATTAACCCCTTCCTTGCACAAGTCTTCACTCCCACCTAATTACTCCTACTAGATTTTAGGTTTTAATAGACATGCATGTATGATTTCAACCATTATTTTCAAGGACCAATGCATGAGACTCCCCCTAGTTTAAACCAGAAATTCAATGAGAAGGTTTAGGGATTTTACTTGTAAGAAAAGGGGTATGAAGATACGCTTGAAATTTCCCGGCCCGGATGGTTTTGAAGGATCAAATTTTGGAGAAGATGACTTTCTCTCTCAAGACCCTTTCTTCCCTCTCTCTTATTTTGCTCAGAAAAATCGTTAAAATGAGGGGTTGGGGTGCTTTATTAAAAAGGGGTCGGGTTTTAAAATTTAGAAAAATAGGAGCCCGAGCAAGATCTGCGGTCGCATTCTGCGATCGCAGAATAGAAATTCGGTCTGCAGATTGGACCGCAGAAATGCACCCAAAACTCTAAAAGGTCTGCATGGGTATGCGATAGGAATGCAATCCGCATTCCTGTTATGCGGTCGCATTTTACACCATAGAATTGACCTCCACAAATCCTTAAGGAATTTATGCGACGATTATGCGGTCCGCATACTGATTATGCAATCGCATATAGGACCGCATTTTTAACTTCAATTTGGACTAACTCGCTGGTTAACTCTGCAGCAGAAATGCAGTCCGCATACTTGATATGCGACCGCATTTGGACCGCATAATGGAAATTTTTTGGAAAATTTTGATTTTTTTGATTTTTAAGTGCAAAATTAGTAAAAAGGGTTCGAACCGCGGCGAGCCATTCCTAACACATATTTAGACCTTGGCACTACGAGCTACTAGGTTTGAGCACAAGATTTTTACGGGGCCTTACATCCTCCCCCACTTAAAATCATTCGTCCTCGAATGAGGATTTTTGAAAATCGGTTGGTTTGAAAAGCATGATATGTAGGCTCTCAAAATTTTTGTTAACTCCCATATTTAAAAAAAAAATCGCCAGAGTTTCCTTTGTATTGTGGACATATCTACCTAACAGAGGGCCCCCGAAACACAAATTCAAAACACCATAACAGGATTACAGCCATCCCTACATCTGTCATACAATTTCCTACCTTAACAATTGCATACATGATTGGATTTACACCATATTAATAGCACATAAAAATATTATAATAAGCCTACGTGACACCATGAAATCCTAAATTACTTAGCAAAAATTTTCGGGGCCTTACACTTACCTCCAAATGATTGAACCCGTATTAGACCTTCCATCTTTTGATTTTGATCGAAATGGGTCTCGATCATGTGTTCTCAAATGAAAACACATGGTCGAGGTCCATTTTGGTCTTAATCATCGCTCAGTTATCGACTTTTAGGGTTTTGTCAAACTCAGGTCTCATCTCTGATTTGAGATTCGACGAGTTTCAAAGGGTTTTGAGGGAAGCTAGGTAGGGATTTGGGGAGATGAGGCCCTAGTGGTCATCTGGTATTATTTTGGGGTCAAGGGGAGGTGGCGTCGCCACCGGAGAAATTGTGGAGGCGCTAGGGTTCTTGGTTTCAAATCGATATTCGAAGAGCTCTGGTGTGATTCGAAGGAACGGGTTTGGATATTCAGGAAGAGGAAGTTAAGGTGGTTTTTTGTTGTTAAGGTAGAGGCCTTTGGGCCACCGGAACCGCCGTGAGGCGATTTCTGGTGACGGCATAGGGCGGCGTTACTCTAGGGTCTCTGAAGGATGAGAGACGAGTGAAGGGAGGTTCAAAGGGGGGCGGGGTAGTGTTAGGATATTTATATGGGAGGGGTGAGTGAATCCAAGCCGTTATATCTGATGAGATCAACAGTTTGGATCATTTTACTTATATAAAACGGGGTCGTTTGGTCTTAGTGGGGGACTGGGTCGGTCCGAGAAAATGGGTCGGCGCTGGATCAGGTAAGGATGAGCGTCTCTAGACCGTTGGATCGAGATTAAACGGAGGGTTGGGATTGATTGACATTGAAATGACGTAGTATTCTCCCTATACTACGTCGTTTTGATAGCCTCTTGGGCTGAATGTCTGGACCGGGTAGGGGGTTATTTTGGGCTAGATATCCGGCGGGTTTGGAGTGTATTTGATTTGGGCCTTGAATTAAATCAGATTTTTGGCCCAATCTGATTCCTCTTAATCTTTTTTTATTGATTTTACTCCTATTTTACTCCTAAATTAATTTTAAAATTAAAACCAAAATTCTAACTTAAATTAATAAAAACCAACATTGACTTAAAAAGAGTAATCCACTTTAAACAATATTTATCACAAGTAATTAAGTACTAAAAATAAAATAATCATACAATTTGACATTAAACACTAAAAAGTGCAAAAATATATTTTTTTTATGATTTTCACTCTTTTTGTAAAATAATTGATTATTGATTAATTCCAAAATGTTGATTTAAATTATAAACATAATTGCAACATATTTTTTATATTTTTCTATTAATTTAAACAATACACACGCACACACAAGTGCTAACAATGACTAAAAATATCATGAAAAATTCACAAAATTGCACACAATAAAACAAACATTTTTGTTTCGATTTTTTGGGAGCAATTCATGTGAGGCAAAAATCACGTGCTCACAGTGAATCCCCTCTATTGATTTGGAAGAATCCATTGTATTTAAAGTTCCATTGTCAATAAACTTAAGGTGTATGATTTCTGAGATATTGTATATGCCGAGGATTCATAGTTTCTCTCATGTGTACTTGACATCTCGAATTAAATGGCTTGTTGTTGGAATTGATATTGATGTGAAATGTAGGAAAGAAGATATTGAGTTATGAAATGTGGCCTAGTGCCAAGTATGATGTGATAATTGTGGCCCCAAGTGCCTGAATTGATATATGTGAAATAAATATAAAATAAAATTGTGATTGAGCTAATGTCTTGTAAGACGGCTTAGCCGGTCGGGCCGTGATCGGACGCCATGTTATACATCCATGGTGGTAATGTATTGAAAATTGAAAGTGGAAAGTGATACTGAAATAATGGTAACGTCTCGGGGAGACGGCTTACCCGATCGGGCCGTGATCGGAGCAATGATATATATAAACATGGTGGCAATGTATTGATGATTGAAATTGAAAAGTGTAAATGAAATAATGGTAACGTCTCCGGGAGATGGCTTAGCCGATCGGGCTGTGATCGGACTCTACTCAAGAAAGCGGTGGTATTATGAATGAATTTTGAAAATGAAAAGGAAAGATGAGATTATGATTGGAATGTATGCCTTGAGTGAGGTGACCTAGCCGATCGGGTCGAGATCGGACTCCGCTCATGATAGCGGTGGTACTGGAAACAAATGATGAATAGTGAGGATGGAAACAAATGATGAATAGTGTGGAATGCCTCAAACTAAAGATTATGGAAACATAATGTGAAAATTGTAAAATTCTTTTAGTGCCCAATCTAAAGCTATGGAAATTATGTGAAAGTCATATGATTCTTTGATTTGATGATGTGGTGATTGTTAAAGCTTTTGAATTACCTTTATGATTTCTTTATTCTTGTTTGATAATTCTTTCTAATGACAAGGTGTTAATAATTTCTTTATTCTTGTTTGATAGTTCTTTTTAATTAGATGGTGTTTAGTTATACATACTAGTGCTATTAAATGGCACTAACGTCCCTTTTGCTGGGGGCGCTACATTCATGTTATGATTGTAGGTGGTTCCATAGCAGGCAGTGTTGGTCGCAGCCAGTGATGCATCTTTCTTTCAGCTGATTTGGTGAGCCCCACTTTATTTTGGGGTCATCTACGATTGTTTATCATATACTTTGTATTTAGAGGTATAGCCAGAGCCTTTTTACCGGTATTTCCATATTATTCTTCAGTTATATTTAGAGGCTCCGTAGACAGGTTGTGAGTGGTGTTTGGTATTGGGAATTAAAGTGGAAATATTGATGTTTTACAATGATTTATAAAAATTTGTAATATTTTAAAAATTATGAACGAAGTTTCTAATGGAAGTGAAATGAAATCGGTAAAGACTTGTTTATAAAATTTGATTAGTGATGTATATTTCCTTTTTATTTAAAGATTGGGTAGTATGTATGAAACCTGTCAGGCTTGCTCAGTCGGGTTTACTTGGTTGAGCGCCGGTCGTGCTCCTCGGATTTCGGGGTGTGACAAACTTGGTATCAGAGCCTAAGGTTTTAAAGTGCCCTAAGATGTCTCGGTGCCGTGTCTAGTAGAGCTCTTCTTATCGGTGTATTGTCTTTCACCCTTCTTTGATACTCAAGATCGTGCAGTATAGCTCAAGATAGGGAGCTAATTTCCTCTCTAAGTCTGATTCTCAAGATTGTTAATTTTGATACCATAATCCGTGAATTTGAAGCAAGTACGGAAGGATTGATCCACCATTGAGTCCGAGTGGATTGCCCAAGGATTTGTTAGGAAAATGTGCTGAGCCATGGAGGGATTGATAGAACTTGTTGCTAAGGAAGTAACCTTGTTCCTATTAATGTTACTGCACCATCAGATCATGTAGTGTATCAGTATGTTACCAATGTATGTTACAGATGTAGAGCCAGGGTGCATCAGTTAAGGCACTACGCCACTAATCTAGAGTCACCAAGTAAGTGACCCATCAGTACGTCATTCTGAATGCCACATACTTTTCCTTATTATATATGTACACCTGTATGGGGAGCCTGCATAGATATGGTCTTAACCAGAATCTGAATCACAAAACATTGCATGTGCCTGCTCTATGAATGAGACATATTATTCACAAGGTCTCCCGATCACAGTTCTCTTACTTATAGCCTCCTATGGAATTGAGCTCTATAATTATGTTCCTGAATTGAGTTGTAACACTATTGATACTTCCCACTTGCTTTTCCTAATTTCTCAACAAAGGACTATTCCCGATGAATTTCTTACAGAAACTTTTTATTTAAATGAACAACATCTGCTTGTTTGCACCTATACATGCACCATCATAAAGTTTACACATGTGGCGTCAAGTTCCATGCAAAGCATCCCATAGTTGTGATCCTTCTCGAGTCGCTCTTTTACTCAGTTGTATATATGGCTTATATGGTTTGAACAGTAAATCTACTCTCTTGTAAGTATCATCATGGAAGCTTCTCATTGTCTAGTAACATAAGATCATACCTTAACACCTATCATATGAGTGCATATTAATCTAAAAGGTCGTCGTGTGCATAAAATCTTTCTGAAAATTGAGATCCTCATATCCCCATCATAGGAAGTTCTTATGCTACCATAATTTTCATGTCCACTTGGGACATCCCGCAGTAAATAGCTC
The DNA here is from genome assembly GCA_026770625.1 of Nicotiana glauca. Taxonomy (NCBI): domain Eukaryota; kingdom Viridiplantae; phylum Streptophyta; class Magnoliopsida; order Solanales; family Solanaceae; genus Nicotiana; species Nicotiana glauca. The sequence continues at coordinate 12,305 of MU731259.1, forward strand.
ACCTTGTCCTTGCTACAGTTTTACCTGTGAAAGGTTGAGATTAGATGCCTTCAGATTTTTGCACATATCAGAAGTATATTGATTTGGAAGACAAGTTATTGTTTCTTTACTTCTCTCATATAGAACCAATTATAAGTTGTTTGAAGTATGATAATCTTGTAAGTGTTCAACTCCTTTTCATCCTCATGGGCCTGTGGCATATATTCGTTGTGGAACTTAACGCTAAGAGTGTAATTCAACTTCATGTGTTTGGAAACCCATATCGCATTCAAGGTGCCAGGATATTCTCATTCTTAATAACTGGATTTTCCCTACACTACAGGAGGTGACTGAGTCACGTACTTGAATATTCCTCCTCAATGGTTCTTATTACCAATGTACGAGTTACCCCTATGACTTAATTGTCTAATTGTTTATGTCATCACAATGATTAACCATATCAGCGTCATTAATAGAAATCCTTGTGTCCCTTAGATGTAACCTCATGAAATGCCCTTCTCAGCGCCAAAATGGATTCCTGAATAATTCCAGCCCAATCTTGAACTCTGTTGCTCCTTACTGTATTAGATTTATTGGGTATTGACGGTTCAAATATGTTAAAAAGAAAGTATCCCCATGTGATCCTATATATTCGATAGGTAATTTTATTGTCAGTTTTATGATAGCGCATCTTAGAGTAATTATGGAAGGTCGTCAAAGGTTTAGCATGGGCGTTCGTATAGAGATTTAGAGTTTAGGAAGGTGAAGGGGTTATTCTCAATACTTTCCCCTAAAGATATTATGTGAGTTGAGAATGAAGGTTGCGTAAGTGTAGTTCAAATTAGGCCGTGTTATGAGTATGATGTTTACCATCGTTGTTCTACATATATTATGTGTTTTCATATGTCTATGTCTAAGAAGGTAGTAGGAGACCTTTTGTGTATCATCCCAGTGGAAACTATTGAGCGTGAAGTTAATGGATAGTTAGCTTTGCAATCTTCAGAGAAATTATATATTACATCTGAATACATATATTATGTTAATTAAAAAAATATATGAATACATTCATGGTATATAACAAGATAGTGAATACAATGAAATACATAGAATACAGCGGGATATATTGAAATACAATGAAAAAAGACAGTGAATACAATGAAATATATGGAATACAACGAGATACATTAAAATATAATGAAAAAAAAGACAATGAATACATGAAAATACAACGTGATACATTGAAAATACATTGAACTATATTAACATAAAATCATGTTGCTCAGCCCCAAACTCTGTCGTCTTTGTTCAAGAACAAACCCTAATTTTCGGCGAATCTCATCCTCCCTACCTCCACCAACACCATTATTTTCTTTAAACACATCACCACTCTCTTCTTGTTCTTATTTAGGCCAAGATTCATCATCAAGAACATGTGTTTGTATATCCTCAACACTTTCTATGTCATCATTGAACTGTGATTGATCAATTTCATAAGAAAGTTTCCACAAATCAGAAGATAATGGCTCTAAATCTTTACCATTATCGATGTTACCTGTGGAAAAGAAATGGGAGTTGTTGGGGAAGAAACATGGCTTGGGAACGGGAAAAGAGGGTATAGTGAAAATGGGTTTAGGGTTTAAGAAGTGGGTTTTGGAAGGGTTAAGAGTCGGAGGTGTAAGGATTTGGAGATGAGAGCATTGTGGAGACTTGACAAACAGAAATACAGGAAGATGGCTGTGAGCAGAGCCTAATGTAACTGAATAGTGTATTTAGTGACTTAAGGGTAGGAGGTAATCAAAATTAAATATCTTATTAAATATTAAAAGGTAACTATATAATATAATTTTTTTAAATGACATTTATTTAAATTCTAAATTTTAATTTAGTTGGCGAGTCAACTCAGTAGTACTCGGGGCTTCGGTTCAGCTCACTTCAATTCTTACCTTGTGGTGGCCACAGTATTCCTCATTTTCTCAACTCCTCAGCTAAAATCAACATCTCATTTCTTCTACATAAATAAATATACATTTCAGGCCTGTTGTAATCAGTAAATTGGAGAAAGCCGGTTCTGGAATCGGTAGTAAACAGGGGATGGGTTCGGCGGGGAAAGCCATCTACACGGTTGGTTTCTGGATCCGAGAGACCGGCCAAGCCCTTGATCGATTGGGCTGCCGCCTCCAAGGCAACTATTACTTCCATGAACACTGTAAGTGTCGCCTTCATCTCCATTTTCTCCTCCATTTCTTCAATAGAATGCTATATCTATGAACTAGGGCTTAGATGTTTGATTATTTCACACATCTGTTTAAGTCGGAGAATGCACGCTTTCAATTTTATAAATTTTTGTTTGGTTGTGCCAGTTCCTATTAGCTGCATTTCCTGTTGTATGTTGTCTGAACATTGATTTTATTAGCTCAGCCTCTTTTTGGGTGTTGCGGTGAAGGTGACATTGCCATGTTTGATGAAAAATAATGAACTTTGGTATTGTTTTTTCAGTTGCATAAAGCTGTTAGTATTGGATTAGCTCTTATTTAAGGTGATAATTTCCTCCTGTAAACTGTCGACTCTGTCTATAACTTGTTTATGAATTTAGAACAACAAAGAATGTTGTTATGTTGATCAACTGCTTCGTAAAGCGAGAAAGAATAAGTCATATACATTCGACTAGTGTTAATAGTTTCCTCCATTGCAAACAGACATTCAATGCCCTCTAACTTTGAAACTGTAGTTTCCAATGTATTTTACTGGTTATCATTCCCAAGAAGATGGTTTAGTGGTTGAGGCATAGGAATATAGGGTAACAACCTGGAGCTTAGGTTGGAATTCCCTCTATAACACTCAGCGTGAGCCGATTGTGCAGCCTTGGTAGACAGGATTGCTTGACACTTGTGCTTGTGAGCTGTAGTAGGCTGTCTGGTGAATTAGTTGAGCTGTATGCAAAGCTACAATTTTTGCTGAAGAAAAAAGGTACATTACTAGTATTTGCTGATCCAAGCTTATCGAGAATGATCATATAGAGTAGCTATTCTGAGGCTTTTCATAATACAAGCACTTATCATGTATCTTACTGTATGTCTAACAATAATTTGAAGAGCTAGATTTAAACTTCGGATCTAACCTACAACGTTGTGATTATTGTGATAAACCATTAAGGCCTCATTTTTTTTTTAGATTAAAACGTCTGAATCTGAATATACATCTGAATGTTAAGATATGTACTAAGATCGGAATATCAAATGATTAAGACATTTTTTATTTAACATCTGAATGTATAAAATTTATCTTTATTTAATAATTAATAAACATAAAATTCAAAAATTAATTTAATATTCTATAAATAAAATATATATTTTGTAAAATATGGTAGTTCGTGGTGGTGATTGCTAATGGTGGTGCTTGTGAATGCCGATTAGTGGCGATGGTTGGGTGGTGGTTTTGGTTGATGGTGGTGGTTGTGCGTAGTAGCTAGTGGTAATTGGTAATGATGGCGATTATGGTTGAGAATGGTGGTGGTAGGTGGTAATAGTTAATAATGGTAGGTGGTGGTGGTGGTTGTGGTGCTGATTGAGGAAAGTGGTGGTAGTTTATATGGTGGGTATTGCCAGCTATGATTGTTGATGGGGATAGGTTGGTTAGTTGTGGTAATTGAGGTGGATGAGTTTGTGGTTGTGGTTGAGAATGATTGTTGTGGGGGTGGTGGGGATTCTGGGCGGTGGTTGACGATAATGGTGGCGGCTATGATTGAGGAGGTGGAGGTGGTGGTTGAGTATGGCGGTGGTAGGTGACGATGGTAATAGTTGATAATGGTAGGCGGTGGTGGCAATTAATAATGAATGTGGATATTAGCATCTTAATGAAATTAAGTTTTTGTTATAGATTTTAATCATACAGATGTATAAGACCCATTAAGTGGTTGTGAAGTAAAAAAAAAAAACTTAATGATTAAGATTCAGACTTTAAAAACAAAGACACTTAATGTCTGAGATCTGAATGATTAAGATTCAGACCTCCATTAAGTGCAAACAAATGAGGCCCAAGTGTCTATAAATATCTTCTTCAAATAGGGAAGAAGTGATGGCTTAGAATCTCAGACAAACATTGCCACTGTTGACCGTGATGATCTTATTTGTACTCATATTTGCTCACAATCAGCCAATCTCACCATCTGAGATTTGCATTCTATTATATATATATATATACACACATATATTTGACTATACTTCTAGAATTATTTCCTCTTCCACTTTTCTTTCCTCTGTTCTGTTATGATACGTTTTTCCCCTTTAGTCAAACAACATATTTTCATATTTCATGTTGATTTCATATTTCATGTTGATGCGCTATGTACAATATGTTTGTACATCTTCTTCCTTTAATGTTTTTGAATCTCTACCTCATTTTGTTTTCCAGTGTCAAGGCATAGAACTTTGATGAATCTGTTTGACAAAGTACCAGTTGTTGAAAAGGATGCATTTGTGGCCCCAAGTGCCTCGATAGTTGGTGATGTTCACATTGGTCGTAGTGCTTCTATTTGGTATGGATGTGTTCTGCGAGGTATGCTCTGCTTCTACATACCATGGCAGTTTCAGTGCTTAAAATATCTCTCATAGACTTAGTGGTGCAATTATGTTGCCCTTATACTGATCGTTTTTGAAGCATACATTTTTCTACATTGTAAAATTTCCCTGGAGGTATTCGAGGAGGGGTGAGCAAATCATATTTTCTTGTCTCATAAAGGGTTTGCCTTTTCTTGAATTATGGAAACATATAGACTTTTGGAAGACAACTACATCATGGAGTTCTCAAGATGGTTGAACCAATAGAATGTCCTATACCAAATCTTTATTTATAAAATGTTGTTTCTTGAAGGTTAGTTAGCTTAGCAAACCAGAGATTGCTTATTTTCTGAAATAAATCTTTAACCCTATCCGATAACCTTTTAAGACAAAAATCAATCTCTCAAGAAATAAGTATCATATCATATTGAGACAGAAAATTCGTCTCAAGAAATCATCATTTATGTATCAAAAGGTCATTAAGTCCTGAAAAGCTCCAGTAGAGTCAAATTTTAATTTGGGATGCTGATTTTCATATCAATAAATAACTATTTTATATTTAAAATTTTCTTTTTCTTGTCTTGGATACTGGATTGATTTTTCTTTTTTAGATTCTTGGATTGAGCATTTCCATTGATCTTTTTCTTTCCAAGGCTAATTCTCATAGATATGATGTTGTTAATTGTTTTCTGGAAAATATTCTCCAAATTTACACTTCCGCCCTACAAACCTTTCCCCACTCCATTCTTCAGCCTCCCTAGCCCTTCCCACCCCCTGTGCCTCTTCTATCCTCCACTTATTATTCTCTTTGACCTTCGGGCCCACTGCCGTTTTCACACCACTGATCCTTCTCCCTATGCTCCCTGCCATACCTTGGCAACCACCTTTCCGGCCTCCCCATTCCACCTCCACCCTAACCTTGCTGCCCACTTACCCACCCTTCCATGCACATCCATTCCCAAAGACCACAGTCCAAAAAGAAAAGGAAGAAGATGAGTAACGATGTGTCTTCTTTATCTTTGATTAATAATTTTTGCTGAAGATATTTGATTAATATTTTTTTTTTCTTCCTGATTTGCTGCATGTATGTAATTTGAGAATGAAGGTGCTGAATATAAGAAGAAATGGACAATAAGAGTGATGAAATATATGGAAGCATATTGGTGTAGCAATAAAGGAAATAACTTGAAGCTTTTAATACAATGTTTTAGAAAATATAGGGGTTGAAAAATTTCAAAACTTTAATATTGGTTAAAAGATGACATTTATTATGATAGAGTTTCATTTTGTCTCAAATTGTAACCCAAACGGATTTTGTCTCTATTTTGATATCAATTTGTAAAAGATCACGCTTTGGAGTGGAACTAAAGATCAACTTAGTGTGACAAAAGTGAGTTCCATTACAATATAAGACTTCCTAAAGATTCTGAAGTCTTTTGTGTTGCAATGGAAGCGCATTTTTCTCAAATAATTTGTCACAAAGAAAAAAATGATTTCTTTCTTCAACGTAATTGTATGAAAAGGTCAAATTCGTAAACTATGATAAAGGATTGCTTTGTGACTATATCTTGAACAACTATCTACTATCACTCAATTATATAATTAGAATAAGATTGAACCTGATAATGAGGGCTCATTCAAAGTTCAAACTTACTACTTATAGGCCTTATATCTCGAGTTCTTCAGAACCAAGATCCAAAACCCGAAACTTCTTACCTTCACCCAGGCAACTCTACTTTTGACCTACTTCACTAGCACCACTCCACAAATCTCTTTTACTGTCATGTATCTTTCAAATGTTCAATCTACTAAGCTTGATGACTAAACGTTGGGCAAATTTTGGTTTATACGCAGTCATTACGGTCTCTGGTTAAAATGCTTGGAAATTATGTCTCTTGTTTAATGCATGTTGCCAACAATATTTGAATGAGTGAGTATGCTCACCTATGTTGCTCGGACTCTCCAAAAGTGCTGCCGCACCATGTCGGATCCTCCAAAAATGCACTAAATTTGGAGGATCTGACACGCACCCAACAATATTTTTGAAGAGTCCAAGTAACATAGATGCTCACAGGTCTTACATTATTGAATAAGGTTTTGTTCCTTTTCAGTTTTTTCCTTTTCTTTTAGGTTATTGTGAAGCTACATCTACCTCCTCATATATTATTACATCGTCTTTTCGGAGCTCTTTAAGGGAAAGAATATATGCTCTGCATTGGGCTCTATTTCTGTTAAACATTTGGGGCTTTCAATCAATTTAATTACATGGTGTTTTTTACTTTTGTCTTTTTTTATTGCGTATGGACTTCTGTGGTCTTTGGTATTCTTGTTCTTGCTCAACATGAGATTCCATGCAGGTGATGTGAACAGTGTTACCATTGGAGCCGGAACCAATGTCCAGGATAATTCTCTAATTCATGTAGCTAAATCAAATATAAGTGGAAGGGTTTTGCCCACGACTATTGGCAAAAATGTTACCGTAGGTGAGGATTATCCGGCAATTTAGGGTCTATGTTACTCGGACTCTCCGGAAATGTGGCCGGATACGTGTCGGATCCTCCAAAAGTGGTGCATTTTTGAAGGATCCGATATGGGTGCGGCTACATTTTAGAGAGTCCGCGCAACAATGTTTAGGGTATAATATACATTCAACCATGAATTTTTTTAGTAAGCTTGATATTTGACTTTTGACATCAAACTGTATAGGGCATAGTGCTGTGTTACATGGATGTACTGTTGAAGACGAGGCATATATTGGCACGGGTGCAACTGTGCTTGATGGGGCGGTTGTAGAGAAAAATTCTATGGTTGCTGCTGGTGCCCTTGTCAGGCAGAATACAAGGATTCCATGTGGAGAGGTATGTGGCTGCCTTTAAGCGATTCATTTTGTCATTATCTTCGGTATTTTGCATGTGTATAGGTTTCTGTATGGGTATTTACCAATAGGTGAAGAAGTAAAATTTTGCACATACTGATGCAAAGGGAAAGGCGAAGATGAGTTAAGATGCTGGACTGATACAAGGCCTTCCATGTCTTGCCTTGCTTTCTCTGCTGTTCCGAAATATATAATTCTCTTTTGTTGCAAATTTAATTTGCTAACACGTGTAATTATGACACTAAAAAACACAGGTCTGGGGAGGAAATCCAGCAAGGTTCTTGAGGAAGCTCACAGAAGAAGAAATAATGTTTATCTCCCAGTCAGCCATGAACTATTCCAATTTAGCGCAGGCCCATGCAGCTGAAAATGCAAAGAAGTTGGATGAGATTGAATTTGAGAAGGTGCTGCGGAAGAAATTCGCTCGTAAGGAAGAAGAGTATGGCTCTATGTTGAGTGGTGTTCGTGATATACCTCCAGAGCTTGTCCTGCCCGATAATGTCCTACCAGACAAGGCACCAAAGGCCTCCTAGGTGTGGGTTCCGACTGAAGTCCCCCCTGGGTTTTCTGACGTTATTGGGCAACTCCTTTTGTTTTGGGCGGATTAAGGTGCAAATACCTGCGTTTAGTTTCCAATAATTGAGGCCAGGCTAAATATGAAAGATCAGTACTGGTATGCAGCTCTAGCATTTTTTTAACTTACCCTGTCTGGCTAACCAGAGCCTATTGACTGTTCATGAGAAACCAAAGCTACAGTCGAGCCTAAATTTTTGACTGTTTAAGCAATATGAGAAGCTCCACCGGTTATCCTCCTCGACCTCAGTTTCTTAATCGCATTTCCTTTCTAAGAAGCTTTAAAAGACACATGGTGTCACACCGTCCAGATCAAGAAAACGATAACTGTATGTGCTAGTAGTCTCGGATTTGCAGGAACCTGTTCGAGTCGCGGAGAATATTGCCAACTATGGACGTACAGTAATTAAGAAATGGCTTTCTTTAATATAAAGAGGAATACAAAGAACTACAGGAGTACTCAAAATGGATAAGATGCACTTTCCAATTAAGACATTAAAACAAAATGAAATTTAAGTTTCTGAAGATCGTAAGGATATATCCTTTTGAAATAAGTTGTGTAAAGGGGATACCCTTGAAAGCTTTATACATTTGTGCACACAGAGTGAAAATTCTCTTTAAGTTTTGTCACAACAAACATTAAAGTTTGAGATTTTTACATGCCTAATCCTTTATTTAATACTATTTATTTTCATTAATAATATTATTCTTCATTTATTCCGTAAATGGCAATTTCTTTTACAATTCTAGCACATTTTAAAAATAACCCTTAGATTAAGGAGTTAGTTTTATTCTAATAATATTGATATCATTTCTCTCTCATCATTATAGTAAAACTTTCCTTTTCCTTTTTTCACTATTTTTGTAATGGCACTCCCTCCCCCTATCCTTTATTGTTGCTACTTTCTATCTCCATTCTTGCATGTAAAAACCAAATTTAAATATTTTTACTTTTATATATATATATATATATATATATATATATATATAT
>MU731263.1:10509-21940 GCA_026770625.1 Nicotiana glauca
CTCTCTATACTGGATCTTGTTCTCCCTTCTCTCTAGAACCTTCTGGTTCTCTCTCTCATCTCCGATGAATCCACCGCCTCTCCGGCCACATCCAGCCTAACTTTTCTCGACCGACTGCCACTGTGAAACCTTGTCTTGTTGATTCCCTCTATCTTTGAGAGTCTAGAAGCCTCCACTATACAAGATGGTCATCGGAAGCTTTGCCTGGATTGTCTCCGGTCTTTCTCTAATGAGTTATGGTATGATGGTGGTACGAGCATCATTATTGATGAGTTTCACAGCCAGGTTCCTTACGTCTCACTGGTTTATTACGAAACCCTAATTTTCTTAAAGCTCTTTTAAAATGATTTTTAACTTATTATTTTGTGTTTTACACTACTCTCTACTCGATCTTTACGATTGTTCAAGTTTTCAACGTTTTGTTCTTCTTTTAAAACTAGGGTTTCTGAACCTTTTTCAAAATCACTACATCTTCTAGTATTATATGTTTGTGTTGGTATTTCTGCTTGTTTGTGTAATCTTCTGGGTTATTTCCCAATTTCTATGTGTTAATTTGTTCTGACGTTCCACTGATTCTGTGATTTCTTACTTAGGGTTCTTGGTTTTGTGCCTATTGTATTTAAATAGGTCTGATTGTTTCTATTTATTAAATGTTCTGCCAATTCTGTGTATCTCTTTGAATCCATGATTTTTTGTATATGATTTCTTTGGAGGCATTTCACTGATTTGAGTCACTTCCTTGCTTGTGAGATGCTTTACTTAGTGCTGATTCCCTGTGATTTTCCATCTCGCCCGTGATTTCCTGAACCAATTATTTTCAAAGTCAGTCTACAATCTGTCTATTTATGTGCACAATATACTTTTATTTTTTTCCTTTCCTTACTTGTAATTATTTTGTGCTATCAGTCTTGCAAACACCTTCCTTATTTGATGCAATTTGTACCGTTTGAGCTATGACTCCCTAATTGAAGGGAATCCGAGTTTTTAATTGATTCTAATAGGTATTATTTCTATAAGTATAATCAGTCTATATGTATTACCTTGTTTTTCACTTAATTTGAGAGTTATAAGTACCCTACCCTCTCTGTAGCATGGACACGAACGAAATTTTTTTTATTGTTCTGAACTCTCTCTTACACACATAAGCATACTCAGTGTTCACTCCTGTTTTCTACACATCCTCTCTTACTTCCCCTGTTGACTACTGATTACTCAATCAGCTGAAAGCCAAGACTGAGTGATTTTGGGGCTGCTATACTATTCTACTGCTCTATACATTGCTGATTGTTTGGTCTGCATACTACTACTCACTTCCCTGCACACTACTGCTCTACCTTATATTATCCTCGACTAGTATGCCCTCTATTTGATTTATATCATCCAAAACAATATGCTTTTATACATGCTGCACTTTATTTTGTTTTTTCTATGCTTTTACTTATGGTTCTGTTGTTCTTATTGCAACTAACATGCCCATGTGTTAGTTCATTAATATGACTATCCTTCTATTAATCCGGCATGCCTACTGATTTTCTTAATGCATGTTCTCCCCTAACCCCTAGCCCCAGTACATTCTCAGCATGTGATCATGAGCCCTTTTGGTTGAAACCTGGTGTGACTGTCTAAGTTCTAAAATGCTTTCCTTTGGTGTCTGTGTATGTGCAATTGTGTTCTTACATGTGAACTACTTGTCCCCACTTCCCTTTTTCCCCTGTTTGTGTTTATTGCCCAGAACTATATGAGGTATTCTGGTTCTAAGTTTGTCAAAACTGTCCCATTGTTTTTCTTTCAAAACTAGTTCTACATGGATCATTTTAAATCTATTTTTCAACTCAATTTCTTTAAAGAAAAATTCTATCACACTCTCACTACTCCTAGAGTTTAGGTTCTATCCCCTTCGTGTAAGCATTGCCTTGGGGTACCTTTGAGTACCCATTGAACTTGGATGCACAAGGCTGATAATTCCACACTGCACTTGTTCAACATTTTGGTAGTGTGTATGTGTTGGTATTATCCAAGGACCCCCATTGGTCCCTTAGGGAGCTTTGCCGCACCCAAACCATGGCCAAGGCTACGAAACTCGAAAGAAGTGAGGTTGGAAGATTGGACCTGGTTGAAGGCTCCCTATAGAGTAACTTCTTATTTTATTTTTTATTATGTAATTCAGGTATCACGGTTTGTAATAACTTGTAAACAACTGATTGGGGCTATAGTGAAATATGGAGGGATTATGCATGCTTAGTTTAATTAATGGGTAGAGAACATGTCTATAGAGCTTTACTTACCAATTTGTGCAATAGAAGCCATGTGTAGGACATGCATCTTACACCTAGATATCCTGTTTAGGCTCTTTACTTTTAGATTGTTATACTCACTTTGTAATCAGTTAGTAATCAACAAACAACTGTTATAAAATTACTATTGCATTTAAAGACCATACTTTAGGAGCTTTATGTGCATTAGATATCATGTTACTTAGGATTTTTTTTTATTTCATCTGGATTGCAATTGCTGAACGCCTCACCAGCTATTTAATAACACAAGTTTGGTTAACTGCATCTTCTCTTCAAAACTAGAATTAATATGCATGTTCACCTTTTTTTAAGACAAATAGGCAATACGCACGATGCCTAGGCAAGCTTTAGGCCCAATAATAAAACTGATTGATCTTGTTTTATTAGTTTCAGACTACTCAGCCTTTTAACTTTCCCAACTCTATTTTTTTTATCCGCCTCTCTGAAGTCCACTCTTTTACTGAAAATCTATTTATCTGGAAACATGTTTCGTATTTATATGCTCTCACTAAATTCCTGAGTCTTGCTCTATTAAGCTTTCAAATTATTGGTTTACCTTTATGCCCAGGATCACATTATTTTGATACTTGTCTAATTAAACTATTGTATTTTCAAATCTCTACTTTTTCCAAACGATGTTTTAACAGTTCCATCACCTTCACTTACTCAACTATTTTCTTAGTTGTATATCTGCAAGTCAAACACTCTTCAGATCACTCAGTTGTGATTAAACCTTCTGCTGAAACTTATCTTTAAACTCGCATTCTTTTAAGACCTTAAATGTGTTTGAGACGTGCTAATTACATGTTTACTTGTGAGGGACTTTTGAGCCTCTTATTTGCCTTTGTATGGTTCCTTTATGTGTAGTCCTACTTGTTATGTATGTCACCTAGCATTTTTTCCTTTAAACCTAAGGATTCAGCCTAGTCCTTACCTTGTAGGAATAGTGGTCTTAAATACCCTCTAGTCCTTATAGGATGGGATGAGTAATAGCACGCAATAAGCATTCGTGACCAATCCACACGTTGAAATAAACTTTACGGGTGGGAAGGGTAGAATATGGAGATAATGAATGATGCGCTAATATCATGTGCGACCCCTCTTTGATGAGTGATTGCTGGGTATTGCATTGAAATGATCCATATTAATCATAAACCTAGGATCCCTTTTCCTTTGTTTGTCTTTGTTTTCTTTCTTTAGAATTGTTTAGACCTTTCAAATCTCTGCTATCTTTCTACTTACTTTCACAAGTTTCAATTTAATTAGAAGTAATTATTTGAGCCTTGATTGTTTATTTGTAAAGTCACAATTGTAACATGGCCGGGACCACACTAGTGGATCTTGAGGGGTGCCTAACACCTTCCTCTCGAGATAATTTCTAACCCTTACCCAAACTCTAGTTTCTTCAACTCAAACCCTTCTTAAAGTGTCCTAATACAGTATAATCATTAGTTGGGGAGTTTTCAATTCCAAAAACCCAATTCCCAAAAGGGAATAGAGTTGTCTTTCCAAAATGTTGTATACCCGATTTTGCAAGGAAAAGTGGGCGTCGACAGCATGGCTACTCTGCTAGGGATTCTTTAGGCTTTTACCAGTTCATATTATATGTGACTTTATTGTTTTGTTTATTTATTTGTTTAATGCCTTTATTTGAAACTGACTTGTCTTTTTGTTTCTTTTTCTTTAACGCTTCCATTTACTATTTTCCTTCAATATCATTGTAATTTTTTGAGAAATTATTGTAATCATTATGGACGTGAAAATACGTGACAATTTATTTTATTTTTGTAATTGCATCTTCAACATCATATTCCATTTGTGCCAAACAAATACCATAGCAATGCTTGATGAGTTGTTGCGCTCTTCCGATATTATTACCCCCTAAATTTGGCAAAGGCATATTTGCGGTAAAATCAGTCGATCAGCGGTATAGTCGACAGTTCTTTGCCTTTCCCTCTTGAGTTGTCCTCTCAAGGGTACCAGTCTAGCACCCCATAGAAACCTTATTCTATTTAATTGCTCATGCATCACTGTCAAACTTAGTCAAGTCAGTTATGCTATCCACATAATGACTCTTTAAGATAGCCTTGTCCAAAGTCTACTGGGCTCCCCTGGAACCCAAACGGACAAAACCATATTCTGTGCATTTATTTGGAGAAATTGATGTTGTTTATGCTAATTATTGATTTAAATAGTCGAGTCCGGTAAGGGTAGGATCTAACGCTTTGTTTTGCAGAAATACGGCACGAAATCCCCAGGTTCGGCATGGTAACCAACATTCACCCAAGGTTGCTAAGATGGTGGGAAGACCTTTATTCCAGTGACCGGACTCTCGTCCGCAAGTATTTGGGGAACTTAACCTCTCTTTTGTAAATTCATCCGGAGGATCGAGAACTGCCAAAATGCCGAGGGAAATGAAGGAGGACATTTGGCCAGGGCTTATCTACTGCTGGGACTGCGTGAGCTGGTGAAGCTATTCGATGGAGCCAAAGATGTCGAGTCTAGGGAAGGTCCTTCTAGGACCAAATAGTTAGGAGTCTATTTTCTTTTTCATTTTTGAATGTAATAAGGCCAATGACCATTAGTGACGTTTTTACTTTATGCAATTTTAGTGTCATTTTGGGATTCATCTTATTTTTATAAATAAAATGAGGCATTTAGCATTATAAGTTCTCCAAATCAACTTGTCGCTAGGCCTACCTCGGGCACAACGAGGCACCCAAATTAGGACACGATTTATATTATTGCACTATGTGTTTAAATATCGCAACATTTTCTCCTCATAATCTTTACTAACTTGTTACCTTTTTGTTTTTACTTTTTGTTTTATTCCCCTTCCCCAAAGGTTAGTTCGTGCACTCTGGCATGATCATCTTAAGTAGAAGGGCACATCTCAACAACTGGTCTATCAGAACCACCAAGGCCCGAAAAGCTTCGGGGTAGCAAGGCTGAATAAAGCACTATGCATTTCTTTTTTACTTTTCATTAGTTGATTTAAGAGGTTGTTAAAGAGGTCAAAGACTTTGAGAATAGATCTAAGTCTAACCTGGACAAAACCGAGGTCGTCAACCTGGGGGATACAGAGAATGTCAAGGAAACGCGCATCAGTGTTCACATGTCACCGTCAGAAAAGGAAAAGTACACGGAATTCTTAAAAGAATATGAGGACATATTTGCCTGGTTATATCATGGTCTCAGTACATCTATTGTAGCACACAAACTGCCAACAGATCCAATGTGTCCGCCGGTAAAGCAGAAGCTTAGAAAGTTCAAGCCAGACATGAGTTTGAAAATCAAGAAAGAAGCTACCAAACAAGTCAAAGCTAAGGTCCTCAGGGTAGTGGAGTACCCAACGTGGTTAGCCAATATTGTGCCAGTGCCAAAGAAGGACGGGAAGGTCAGAGTCTGTGTCGACTACCGGGACCTCAACCGGGCCAGTCCGAAAGATGACTTCCCATTACCGAACATACACATCCTGATCAACAACTACGCCAAGCATGAGCTGCAGTCATTCGTTGATTGTTTTGCTGGGTACCATCAGATATGGATGGACGAATAAGATGCGGAGAAAATGGCTTTCATCACGGCATGGGGAATGTATTATTATAAGATGATGTTGTTTGGATTAAAGAATGTTGGGGCAAACTACATGAGGGTTATGCCTACTATTTTCCATGACATGATACATAAAGAGATCGAGGTGTATGTAGATGATGTCATCATCAAATCCAAGAAAGTCACTGACCACATGGAAGATTTAAAAAAGTTCTTCAACAGATTGAGAAGGTATAACCTGAAACTGAATCCCACCAAGTGTGTATTCGGGGTTCCTGCCAGAAAACTGCTTGGGTTCATCACAAGTCGACGAGGAATAAAACTAGATCCGTCAAAGGTTAAGTCCATTTAAGAATTATCACCACCAAATAACAAGAAAGAGGTTATGAGTTTCTTGGGGAGACTCAATTACATCAGCCAGTTTATAGCTCAATCCACTATCATTTGTGAACCAATCTTTAATATGTTGAAGAAGGACGTCTCCACTAAATGGACTAATGATTGTCAAAAGGCCTTCGACAGAATCAAGGAATATCTGTCAATGCCGCCAGTCCTGGTCCGCCTGAACTAGGTAGACCGCTAATGCTCTACCTTGCAGTACTGGATGGAGCATTCGGCTGTGTTTTAGGACAACATGATGAAACAGGAAGAAAAGAGCAAGCCATCTATTATCTCAGTAAGAAGTTCACCCCGTACGAGGCCCAGTATTCCCTGCTAGAGCGCACTTGTTGTGCTTTGACTTGGGTAGCTTAGAAGTTGAGGCACTATTTCTGTACCTATACTACTTATCTTATATCAAGGATGGATCCATTTAAGTACATCTTTCAGAAGCCCATGCCCATGGGCAAGCTAGCCAAATGGTAAATCTTGCTGAGTGAATTTAATATTGTCTACATATCTCAGAAAGCGATCAAAGGACAAGAACTAGACGATCATCTTGCCGAAAATCCCGTGGGCGAAGAATACGAGCCTCTAAAATATATTTTCTCGACGAGGAGGTCTCTTTCATAGGAGAAGACATTGCAGAATCCTATGATGACTGGAGAATGTTTTTTGACGGAGCAGCAAACTTTAAAGGAGATGGCATAGGAGCAGTTCTAGTGTCAGAAACAGGTCGGCATTATTCGATGTCCGCCAAACTCAGGTTCCCGTGCACCAACAACATGGCCGAGTACGAAGCCTGTATCTTGGGGCTCAAGCTGGCCATTGACATGAACGTTCAGGTATTACTAGTGATCAGGGATTTCGACTTGCTCATACATCAGGTTCGAGAAGAGTGGGCAACCAAGAACTACAAGATACTCCCATACTTGCATCACGTACAAGAGTTGAGGAAGAGGTTTACAAAGCCAGAATTCCGGCATGTTCCCAGAGTTCAGAATGAGTTCGTCGATGCATTGGCCACTCTATCATCCATGATTCAGCACCTAGATAAGAACTTCATTGATCCTATCCCAGTAAAAATCCAGGATCAACCCGCTTACTATGCTCATGTCGAGGAAGAAGTAGATGGAAAACCATGGTTCCATGATATTAAGAAGTATCTGTCAACAGGAGAGTATCGAGAACTTGGAAACACTACTCAAAAGCGCACACTGCAGAGATTTTCCAATCACTTTTTTCACAGCGGAGGAATCCTCTATAGGAGGACTCCCGATTTGGGGTTACTAAGGTGTGTCGAAGCAAAGGAGGCATCCAGGTTGTTGGAAGAAGTTCATTCGGGGACTTGTGGTCCGCATATAATGGTTTTGTCTTAGCCAAGAAAATACTCTGAGCCGGTTATTTCTAGATGACTATGGAGACAGATTGCATCCAGTATGTTCGGAAATGCCATCATTGCCAAATTCATGCAGACATGATAAAGGTGCCTCCTAATGAGCTCAATGCAACAAGCTCACCATGGTCGTACACCGCTTGGGAAATGGATGTCATCGAACCTATCGAGCCTGCCGCATCAAACGGGCACAGGTTCATTCTAGTGGCAATTTATTATTTCACCAAATGGGTTGAAGCAACATCATATAAGGTAGTGATCAAGAAGGTTGTGGCAGACTTTGTCCGCGACTGTATCATTTGCCAGTTCGGCGTCCCAGAGACAATCATAACTGATAATGGTTCCAATCTCAACAGCGACTAATGAAAGCGATGTGTGAAACCTTCAAGATCAAGCACAAGAATTCTATAGCCTACAAGTCTCATATGAATGGAGCTGTAGAAGTGGCCAATAAGAACATCAAGAAGATACTGAGGAAAATGATAAAAAAAAACACAAGCAGTGGCACGAAAAGCTATCATTTGCTTTATTGGGATACCGTACCACAGTCCGCACATCGATTGGGGCGACTCCTCATATGCTGGTTTACGGTACTGAGACAGTCATCCCATCCAAAGTAGAGATTCCGTCCCTGAGGATTATACAGGAAGCGGAACTTGAAGATGCAGAATGGGTAAAGAGTCGCTACGAGCAGTTAGCCCTTATGGACGGAAGGAGAATGAACACAATTTGCCATGGTCAATTGTATCAGAACAAGATGTCCAGAGCCTTCAACAAAAGGGTCAGACCGAGACAATTCACACCGGGGCAGTTAGTACTGAAGAAGATTCTTCCGCATCAGGATGAGGCCAAAGGAAAGTTCTCTCCTAATTGGCAAGGCCCATACATGGTTCACCGGGTCCTAACAGGAGTAGCCCTTATACTCGCAGAAATGGACGGAGAAGTTTGGCCAAAGCCGATCAATTCAGATGCAGTGAAACAATACTATGTGTAACCATTATGATTTCTTTATGATGTAATTTGAACTACACCTGACCTGATTCCCGTTCAAGAGGGGATACGTAGGCAGCCCTATGGGTTTGGTCACAATTCAATAAAATCTTCATTTCCCCCACAATTGGAAACTGGGGCAGAATTTTGAGGACGACCCTCAAAATTCCGAAATTGATTCTCAATCCTTCATGCACGCAACACTCAGATACAGCAGCCCAGTAAACTAGGGCAGAATTTTGAGGAGGACCCTCAAAATTTCGAAGAGAGAGGTTGCAATATCTTGAACCACGTCGCAATCGTCGGTTCATCTAAAAGAAAATTATTTTTTATTTATTATATAGTTTACTAACTCATGCATGGATACTACCAAAATTGCTTCGTTAGCGATGCTACCCCCAATGAAAGCAAGAGCCGAGTAGGACAAGCGAAGTCCACGGGAAGACGGACTAACCTTCCCCCTTTTACAAAACTCACGATTTTTCTTTGAATGCAGGCATCCCATGACATAAAATCATCAGCATACGATTTTATACTCATACTTTTTCAGGAATACAACTCTTAGAATCATCACTTACTTACAAGTGCTATCCACACACGACATCCCCAGCAACCACAATGACGCAATCAACTATCAGCTATCATCTAACAGCTAAGAGATTTCATTACTATTCACATTTATTTTCTGCATTGCATAAGGCTACCTTTCTAACTTCCGAGACGAAGCACTGTCTCCATCCTGCATTTCCTTGCATTGCATAAGGCTACCTTTTTGCCTTCCGAGACTAAGCACTGTCTCCATCATGCATTTCCTTGCATTGCATAAGGCTACTTTTCTACCTTCCGAGACAGTTGCATTGGATAAAGCTACTTTTCTGCCTTCCGAGACTAAGCAATGTCTCCATCCTGCATTTCATTGCATTGCATAAGGCTACTTTTCTGCCTTCCGAGACTAAGCGTTGTCTCCATCCTGCATTTCCTTGCATTGCATAAGGCTACTTTTCTTCCTTCCGAGACTAAGCGCTGTCTGCATCCTGCATTTTCTTGCATTGCATAAGGCTACTTTTCTGCCTTCCGAGACTAAGCACTATCTCCATCCTGCATTTTCTTGCATTGTATAAGGCTACTTTTCTACCTTCAGAGACTAAGCACTGTTTTCACCCTGCATGGCTGAAATATCGCCACCTCTTATTTGCATCGGCTGAAATACCGCTAGCTTTATTTAAATCTTGCATGGCTGAAATATTGCCAATTTTGTTTAAATCCCTCACATCGGTTGAAAGATCACTAGTTTATATTTAAATTTCTATCGGCTGAAATATCGCCATTTATATTTTCTACATCGACTGAAACATCGCCAGCTTTATTTAATTCTCTGTATCAACTAAAAGATCGCTAGTTTATATTTAAACCTTTTGTCGCCTGAAATATCGCCATTTTATATTTATGCTTCACATCGGCTGAAATACTGCCAAATCTTGCATTTTATGGGCTGAAATACCGCCAAGCTGTCCAAAAGCGTCATTATTTGGAAGCACCATTTTCATAGCCCAAGAACGCCATGCCATGGCCCGAGGACCCCGCTTCATATTTGCACATCATTATTCAAAGGCATCATGGTTTGGAGGAACCATTATCATAGCCCGAGAACATCATTTCATAGCCCGCGAATCCTTTATTATGCGTTTCATGGCCTAGGACGTCATGGTCTGATGACGTCATCCTAACCGTCCAAAGACATCATTCATGGTCCAACGTGAACTTGCATCACGTTTAAATTCTACACAATATGCTCGTATTGCTCAATTGAAGGTACGTCAGCTGGCAATGGCTATCTCAACAGGAGCGATCCCGCTCCAATTCCTGCAGCCTATCAAATTTCAATCGTTTTTCTCAACATATACATCGCGTCTGTCTTGCAAAATCTCCATCGGCATATTCCGTCAATGGATCCTGAACTACATATGGTCTAATTCCTGTAATACTAGAGATATGTAGGCAACTCGGGGACCAGAGCTCGGTCAAAATTCTTTGCAAATCAGCTTTTTCGGTCAAAATTGGCCATCATGTCTTTACTCGATAACTTTTTCATCCTTCCCCGGTAAAGAGGGGAAGCTGTTGATACCTAAGTTTTCCCTAGATATTTTCATACTCAGAATACTTTCAAAATGACATATATATATATGCATATATGAGCATACCCAAGTGTTTTGGTATTTTTACAAATTTTTAAAGATTTTCAAAATCAATTTATTGTCTATTTTAAATGCTACAAAATTCGATAATTATTCCCAAACTTATCATTTTGGCGAATAGCTCATTTCATTCTCATATTTACACTAAAATATAGTTTACATAAATTTTGCATATTTTTACACATTTATTTGGTATTTTTAAAGCTAAATTGCATATAATTGCAATTATAGCCTATTTTTACAATTTAATCACATTTTATAATTATAAAATCATTTCCAGTATTTTTAGATTAACATTTATACATTATAATTAGTTAAGTGATTTTAATTTGTTTTTAAAATCATTTTAGCTATTTTTTGTAAAATAAAAGGGGAAAACTAGGCTATTTAACATGTAGCCCCATTTCATTACAATTATAGCCCAAATTGAACCTCAATTTCAATCCCAAATCCCCCGACCCAATTCTCAAATCACCTAACCCATACCCAATTTAATGACCCGGTCCAGCCTTGATCTAATCTGAGACGTTGATCAAGTGAGATCAACGGCCCAGATTTTACTTCCTAAATTAAAACCTAGCACCCCCCCCCCAAACCCATCATAGTCTGAGACGGTCTCTCTC
>MU731263.1:23322-35266 GCA_026770625.1 Nicotiana glauca
CTCTCTCTCTATACTGGCTCTTGCTCTCCCTTCTCTCTAGAACCTTCTGGTTCTCTCTCACGTCTCCGATGAATCACCGCCTCTCCGGCCACCTCCAGCCTAACTTCTCTCAACCGCCAGCTGCCTTGAAACCTTGTGTTGTTGATTCCCTCTATCTTCGAGACTCTAGAAGCCTCCACCATAAAAGATGGTCATCGGAAGCTTTGCCTGGATTGTCTCCAGTCTTTCTCCAAAGGGTTATGGTCCGATGGTGCTACGAGCATTATTATTGACGAGTTTCATAGCCAGGTTCCTTACCTCTCACTGGTTTATTACGAAACCCTAATTTTGTTAAAGCTCTATCTTTTTAAATGATTTTTAACTTATTCTTTTGTGTTTTATACTACTCTCTACTCGATCTTTATGATTGTTCAAGTTTTTAACGTTTTGTTCTTCTTTTAAAACTAGGGTTTCTGAACCTCTTTCGAAATCACTACATCTTCTAGTACTATATGTTTGTGTTGGTATTTTTGCTTGTTTGTGTAATCTTCTAGGTTATTTCCCAAGTTCTATGTGTTAATTTGTTCTGACGTTTCACTGATTCTGTGATTTCTTACTTAGGGTTGTTGGTTTTGTACCTATTGTGTTTAAATAGGTCTAATTGTTTCTATTTACTAAATGTTCCGCCGGTTCTGTGTATCTCTTTGAATCCCTAATTTTTTGTATATGATTTCTTTGGAGGTTTTTCACTGATTTGAGTCACTTCCTTGCTTGTGAGATGCTTTCCTTACTTAGTGCTGATTCCCTGTGATTTTTCATCTCGCCCGTGATTTCCTGAACCAATTGTTTTCGAAATCAGTCTGTAATCCGTCTATTTATGTGCACAATATACTTTTTTTTACTTTCCTTACTTGTAATTATTTTGTACTATCAGTATTGCAAACACCTTCCTTATTTGATGCAATTTGTACCATTTGAGCTATGACTCCCTAATTGAAAGGAATCCGAGTTTTTAATTGATTCTAATAGGTATTCTTTCTATAATTATAATCAGTCTATATGTATTACCTTATTTTCCACTTAATTTGAGAGCTATAAGTACCCTACTCTCTCTGTAGCATGGACACGAACGAAAAAAAAAATTCATTGTTCTGAACTCTCTCTTACACACATAAGCATACTCAGTGTTCTCTCCTGTTTTCTACACATCCTCTCTTACTTCCCCTGTTGACTACTGATTACTCAATCGGCTGAAAGCCAAGACTGAGTGATTTTGGGGTTGCTCTACTATTCTACTGCTCTATACATTGCTGATTGTTTGGTCTGCATACTACTGCACACTACTCCACTACATTATCTTATCCTCGACTAGTATGCCCTCTATTTGATTTATAACATCCAAAACAATATGCTTTTATACATGCTGCACTTTATTTTGTTTCTTCTATGCTTTTACTTATGGTTATGTTGTTCTTATTGCAACTAACATGCCCCTGTGTTAGTTCATTAATGTGACTATCCTTCTATCAATCCAACATGCCTACTGATTTGCTTAATGCATGTTCTCCCCTACCCCTAGCCCCAGTACATTCTCAGTATGTGATCATGAGCCCTTTTGGTTGAAACCTGGTGTGGCTGTCTAAGTTCTGAAATGCTTTCCTTTGGTGTCTGTGTATGTGCAATTGTGTTCTTATATGTGAACTACTTTTCCCCACTACCCTTTTTCCCCTGTTTGTGTTTACTGCCCAGAATTGTATGAGGTATTCTGGTTCTGAGTTTGTCAAAACTGTTCCATTGTTTTTCTTTCAAAACTGGTTCTACATGGATCATTTTTAAACTGTTTTTCAACTCAATTTCTTTAAAGAAAAATTCTATCACATGTATTTAGGTTCTACCCCCTTCGTGTAAGCATTGCCTTGGGTACCTTTGAGTACCCATTGAACTTTGATGCATAAGCCTGGTAATTCCACACTGCACTTGTTCAACATTTTGGTAGTGTTTGGGTGTTGGTATTGGCCAAGGACCCCCATTGGGCCCTTAGGGAGCTTTGCCACACCCAAACCATGGCCAAGGCTGCGAAACTCGAAAGAAGTGAGGTTGGAAGATTGGACCTGGTTGAAGGCTCCCTATAGAGTAACTTCTTATTTTATTTTTCATTATGTAATTCAGCTATAACTTATAACGGTTCCCTCACCTTTACTTACTCAATTATTTTCTTAGTTGTATTTCCGCAAGTCAAACACTCTTTGGATCACTCAGTTGTGATTAAACCTTCTGCTGAAACTTATCTTTAAACTCGCGTTCTTTTAAGACCTTAAATGTGTTTGAGACGTGCTAATTACATGTTTACTTGTGAGGTACCTGTGAGCCTCTTATTTGCCTTTTTATGGTTCCTTTATGTGTAGTCCTACTTGTTATGTATGTCGCCTGGCATTTTGTCCTTTAAACCTAAGGGTTCAACCTAGTCCTTACCTTGTAGGAATAGTGGTCCTAAGTACCCTCTAGGACTTATAGGACGGGATGAGTAATAGCACGTAATAAGCATTTGTGATCAATCCACACATTTAAATAACCTTTACGGGGTGGGAAGGGTAGAATATGGAGATGATGACCGATGTGCTAATATCACGTGCGACCCCTCTTTGAGGAATGATTGTTGGGTATTGGATTGAAGTGATCCATATTAATCATAAACCTAGGATCCCTTTTCTTTAGTTTGTCTTTGTTTTCTTTCTTTAGAATTGTTTAGACCTTTCAAATCTCTGCTCTCTTTCTACTTACTTTCACAAGTTTCTATTTAATTGCAAGTCCTTATTTGAGCCTTGATTGTTTATTTGTAAAGTCACAATTGTAACATGGCCGGGACCACACTAATGAATCTTGAGGGGTGCCTAACACCTTCCCCTTGAAATAATTTTTAGCCCTTACCCAAACTCTGATTTTTCAACTCAAACCCTTCTTAAAGTGTCCTAATGCACTATAATCATTAGGTGACGACTCTTCAATTCCAAAAACCTAATTCCCAAACGAGAATAGAGTTGTCTTCCCAAAATGTCGTAAACCCGATTTTGCGAGGAAAAGGGGCGTCAACAACACTTACTAGTGGTCCAATAGTAATAATATACCAATAGTATAATAAATCAAGAATTTTTATAAACATGGTTGTAACTCAATAGAATGAAGCAAGTAAACAATTATTTTATTCATAGGAAAATTTTCAAATTTGTTTTCATTATTTATACATTTATTCTCAATCCGAAAAAGTAATATCCTCATTTATAAACATCAAGGCAAGCAATACAAGCATGTGCAAATCATGTCGAGGACGTACGTCCCGATCCAACGATATTTAAATTGTACACTGCCAGATGATCGAATGATACGAACCATAGATGCATCCATTACCCCACTCGCGAATCATACATGTGATGCTGTGAAATATAAATAAACACACCAACGATCAATCAAGAATTCATCTGGAAAATAATTATCCAATAAAAGGCAATCTCTTTTAAAAAAACAAAAAGAAACGATGTCTAGTTTTTAGAAATTCATTTACACTTTCAATATATTTTAAGCATTTCAAATTGACAACAAGATTGCAAATATTACAAATAAAATATGCTTTTGAGTCCTAGACTACCCGGACTTAAGCATAATAGTAGCTACGCATCGACTCTCGTTACCTCGTGCATACATAGCCCCCACAAATAGAAGTACATATTCAATTAATTCACCTACGGGAACAATTCCCTCTTACAAGATTAGAAAGGAGACTCACCTCACTCCGAAGTTTCATATCTGGCTTCCAAGCCCTACTGGCGACTCAAACCGATGCCAATGCTCCCAAAACTAGCGAAATAATGGGAAAATCAAAAAAGCCATACCCTAATACTTATAAAAATTCAATTTATATAAATTTCTAACTCCGCATTGAAAAGTTGATAAAATAGCCCTCGGGACCACTTGCCCGAATATTCAGAATTTTTTTGAAGATAAACTTTACCCATAACCTCACGAACTCAAATGTATAATTTACTCTCAATTTCATGTCTAAAATCATGATCAAAATAAAAAAATACCAATTTTCTAGATTTTCCTTCAAATCCCAAGTTTTCCACTATTTTCCATGTTCAAATCTATATCTAAATCATGTATTTAACTTGCACTTACCTTGTGATACTTGAAGAACATCTCCCCTTGAAGCTCTCCAAAATCGTCCAAACTAAATGAAAAATGGGAGAAAATGGCCAATTTCTCGATTTTTAAAGAACACACTGCCTCCAGCATTTCCGCACCTGTGGACCCCACTACTGCATCTGCGATCCTTCGCCAGGCTGCCCCTTCCACTTCTGTGCCTCAACTACTGCAGGTGTGTCCCGCTTTTACTGCTATATGCTCGCATCTGAGGTCTCTTCACTTCAAGCCCAACAGTGCACATGCGTCCCTCATGGTCGCTTCTGCGGCTCCGCACCTGCGACCTAAGCTCGCAGGTGCGGTTACACCAGAAGGCAGTTGTTTACTTCTTCAAATTTCAGAATTGATCCGTTAATCATCCGGAATTCACCCGAGGCTCCCGGGGTCTCAAATCACATCAAACAACGCTAAAACCATGAATCACACTCCATTTCCAACTTGATGAACTTTAGAACTTCGAACTTCTTTATTCGATGTCGAAACCTATCAAATCACCTCCAATTGTCTTCAAATTTCGCACACAAGTCATATTTGACATTACACACTTACTCCAACTTCCGAAATCAAAATCCGACCCTGATATCAAAAAGTCCACCTCCAGTCAAACTTCCCAAAAACCTTCAAATTTCTAACTTTAGCCAAATGGCTCCAAAATGACCTACGGACCTCCAAATCTATTTCCAATCGCGCCCCTAATACCAGAATCACTAGACGGAGCTATTCCGAGACTCGAAATCCCAAACGGACATCGATAATACTAAAATGCACTTAAATTCCAAACTTATGAAATTCTTTCAAATGTTAACTTCCATAATAGGCGCCGAAACGTTCTCGGATCATCCAAAACCCGATCCAAACATACGCCCAAGTCCAAAATCATCATATGAACCTGCTGGCACCTTGAAATTCCGATGTCGTTTATTCAAAAATCCAATCTTAGTCAATTCTACTAACTTAAAGCTTCTAAAATGGGAATTATCTTTCCAAATCGACTCCGAACTTTTCGGAATTCAATTCCGCCTATGCGTACAGTCATAATACCCGATATGAAGCTGCTCACGGCCTCAAACCGTCGAACGACGTGCTAGAGCTCAAAACGATCAGTCGTGTCATTACAAGATAGGGGTAAGATCTACGTACACACTATCCTCCCTAGACCCTACTTGTGGGATTACATTGGATTTTTTTTTGTTGCAACAGAGATATTAATACAACTGATAAGAAGTAGCTATAGTAAAACAATATCCAAATAGAAAGTATTATGACAATAACTTAGTAATTAATATTGAATATATAAGATAATATCTAATGGGTAGGATGTTAAACTTATTGCTACTGACATATGGATAATGGACTTAATATAAAATATAAAAAAAATTAAATTTTCGGATATCCAAAATTCCGAAGAACAAAATCCATTATCCAATTTGAAATTAAAAAATTTTAAAAATTAGATCCAAAATTTAATCCGTAATTCGAAAATCCAAACCAAAAATCCAAAAAATTTGGATTTGGATTTGGATTTCAGGTTGCCCAAACCCACCCCTAGCACAATTGAAGCCAATGAGTACACAACAAGTCAACGATAAAAATAAAAAGTGAAGGGCTTATGTATCAATTAGTACCCCCGATTAGCCATTACAAACGACTAATACAATTGGAAAATTTTAACAAAAAATAAGGTCTCTATCTCGCGTTGCATAATTCAGCCACCTGCTTCTTTTTACCTTTTTTTTACCACTTTTTATTTTTAATTGACCCTAAACATATATTTAGATATGAATACTGAACATGCATTTAGTTTAATTTCTTTGTTGCAAGAATGTCTCCAAATATATAGAAGAAAATTCAAACGGTGTGAAATGCTTAAACTAACTTTCTTTATAGAGCCACAGATTAATGATACCTTTCCTAATCTATAATGATCAATAAACAAAAATATTTCATTTGTACATCAAAAATACTATTCTTTTTTCTTTTCTTTCATAATGATCATATCTTATCAATTACCTATAATAACTGATTAAATAATTACTTTTCACTACGTCTCTAAAAATGAGGTGAGAATGCATGCGGTTAACCATGATTAAATTATTCAAATGAATATACATAACATATACTTTATTATGTATCTATTGATTTAGTATAAACGATAAGTTTTTATCTTCCATGTCGACATTTATCATTTATTTCACAAAAGTCACTTAACTATTTTTTATCACCTAAAAGTCACTCAACTTTATTTTTGTAACTTTAAAATCATTCTGATTCAAAACCTACAAAATATCCAATAAAAATATGACATGACATTACATTTAATTAAAAAATCTAACAATAATGCCACATAAGCTTAAATAGACCATATCTAAGTTAGACTCATTTCTTCCTCAGCACGATTTGACCTGTAACCAAAATCGATTATCAATATTTGAACAATTAACTGGACTAGCACTTTGATTTTGTGGTTAATTTGTAGACAAAGAAGTCTAAGAAATTTAAGAAAAATTAGGTCTTTTGATTTTATCTTTAGGTTTTGGTTGTACATTTACGGTCAATGACACAATACATTGTCTCTTTCTTTTGTCCATATTATCGCTATAGGTTATCTACGATTGCGGTGTATATTTGACAATTTCTACTATGCAATTTTTTTGTGGGTGTTTCTTACTGAGCAGTATTTTTGTCTGTTAATATTGCTTAATAAGCAATATATTGACTTTAATGGAATAGTAGCTTGTAAAAATAGGTTCTCGTTAGCTTGTTGTTCTTGTCTATTGGTGATACATTTAATTGTTATTGGAGATTGATTGGTAGTATTTTAACTTCGTGAAAAATTATAAAATAATATGAAGGATGCAAAAACTGGTTCTGTGCTAGTTCTGTTCATATTTTTAATGAAATTATAGGTGGTGGTATCAAGGTTATTACGTAACAAATAAAGTAAGATATTTTTAGGAAAAAATAATTGTTCTCTTCTTTTCCTTCTAATTGTCAAAATATTAAAACTCATTTGGGTTATGGGTCAAATCGAATTGTGGATGAAATGGGTCTATATTGGGTGTGGTCCATCTAAGCTTATTTGGCAATATAATTAGATTTTTTTAATTAAATTTAATGCCATGTCATATTTTTATAGGATATTTTATAGGTTTTGAACTAAAATGACTTTTAAGTTACAAAGGTAAAGTTGAGTGACTTTTAAGTGATGAAAAATGGTTAAGTTATTTTTGTGAAATAAATGATAAGTTGAATGACCATAAGTGAAATTAACCCCGACCAATGTGGGTCTCTTTCGTTGAAATCGATAGAACACACATTAATTATTAAAGTTTAAAAAAAAGGAACATTTTTTATGCAATTGCAAAAGTCTAACTTACGTTGATAAGTTGAAAGAAGCCTAAGCAAGACAATTTTAAAATTTAAAAAAACAAAAACGAAAAAAGCACATTCTAATTTGGATAAATAGAATGACATATTAAGTAACACTGCAATTTCAACGAAGATTCTAATATGTAAAAATACTAAATAAAATAACATAGTATTAAGTAGCACTGCATTCATATTCTTTCTAATTTGGAAAACAATTACTACTATAGTTTAATGAGATGATAAATAAACAGTTGGAAATGAGTGTATCAGGCATTGAATGATTATTCCTATTTGTCTATTTTAGTAATAAATTTTTCATTGCTGTAAAAGATTACAAAGGCAATCAGCAGAGAAACATATAAGGAAAATCTTTAAAGAAAATATTTTCTTTAATGCATTTTCCATAACAGTAAACCGAAGGCAATATAAAAAAGAAAAACATTGTTATTTGGGTATTCAATTTCAACCTCTGTTGTGGTTACAAACTAATCACAGAACTGATTTCTCTTATATGAAGAATCACTTTTCAAGCTCTCATCACACAACAATATGGTATTTCCATTACTTACTTTTATATGATTTTATATCACACTTTAATTCCTTCATAACATGTGCAATTACTCATACAGTCAAACCTCTCTATAACAACCTCGTTTATTCCTAATATTTTTGGATGTTATAGCGAAGTGATGTTATATAGAACACACTATATTATAACATAAGATGAAAAAAATTAAAGGGGCTATTATTAAATGACAGGCTGATGAAAGATCTGCAGAACAGAAGAAAATAGACGAATGGCTTCCCATTACTTCGTCTAGGAATGCAAAATGGTGGTACTCAACATTTCACAATGTTACTGCTATGGTTGGAGCTGGTGTTCTCAGTCTCCCTTATGCTATGTCGGAACTCGGGTGGTACGTACCTTTTTTTATGTTATATTTTTAAAAACAGCCCGAGGCAGATTCAAGATTTGAAATTGATTTATTCAAAATTTCATATATTTTGAAATTTTAGTGATTATTATACCTATATCGTCACAGTCTTGGCTTCAAATGAACCTATTGTAAACATGTTGGTATGCTACATTCGCCCCTATTAACAACCTTGATGTATTCAAAATTTCACATTTTTTAGGTTTTAATGATTATTATACCTATATCGTGATAGTCTTGGGTTCAATTGAACTCATTATTAATATTCCACTACGCTACATTCGCCCCGTTTAACGATCTAATCAAGATGTTATTACTAGATGAGATTAGTCTTAGAAGTAACCAACAGATGGTTTGAATTAAATTGTTCGAACTTTACACTGTCAGTGCACAGAGCGTAAACTCAATTATATAGCTCGCTAGTTAGTGCGAGTTTTTGTTCCCTAGTATTACTTAATGAGTTTGGGTGCAATTTCAGGGGACCTGGTGTAACAGTACTGGTGTTATCTTGGATTATCACTTTATACACACTATGGCAAATGGTTGAAATGCACGAAATGGTTCCAGGGAAACGTTTCGATAGATATCATGAATTGGGGCAGCATGCTTTTGGAGAAAAGCTCGGGTTATGGATCGTAGTTCCTCAGCAAGTAATCGTTGAAGTTGGCGTCGACATTGTTTATATGGTGACTGGAGGAAAATCTCTCAAGAAAATTCATGATTTATTGTGCAAAGAAAATTGCACAAATCTGAAACTTGGTCACTTTATCATGATCTTTGCCTCTGTCCATTTTTGTCTCGTCCATCTTCCAAACTTCAACTCAATATCCAGCATTTCGTTGGCAGCAGCTGTCATGTCCTTAAGGTATACATACAAAACTATTACCTGTCGCTTACTGTTTATTTCAAGGTTGTTTTCCTAACTTTTATTGTATACGTGACTATGAAGTTACTCCACTATTGCTTGGGGGGCTTCAATTAAGAAAGGCGTGCAACCGGATGTGGACTATGGCTACAATGCTAAAACCAACAAGGGAGCTGTTTTCAACTTTTTCAGCGCGTTAGGAGATGTGGCTTTTGCTTATGCCGGTCACAATGTGGTGTTGGAAATTCAGGCTACGATTCCTTCAACACCTGAGAAGCCGTCCAAAGGACCTATGTGGCGGGGCGTCGTTGTTGCTTACATTGTAGTTGCTGTGTGTTATTTTCCTGTTGCACTTATTGGATATTGGGTGTTTGGGTCTTCTGTAGAAGACAACATTCTCATCTCTTTGGAAAAACCTACTTGGCTCATTGTTACAGCTAACTTTTTCGTCGTTGTCCATGTTATTGGGAGCTACCAGGTGCTGAAAAATAACTTGTCTTATTAAGTTTAGTACTATAATTTAGATCCTAAGATTTTACTAACGCGAACATTGTTGATGTTGTGATGTTGTAGATCTATGCTATGCCAGTGTTTGACATGATTGAGACTGTGCTTGTTAAGAAACTTAAGTTCAAGCCAACTTGGTACTTGCGATTTATTACCAGAAACCTTTACGTTGGTAAGAAATTCAAGCTTGTTTTCATCTTTAGTGTTGCTTTTAGTTCAAGAATTGTGTGATTTTCTTCGGTTCAATTGCAGCTTTCACAATGTTCGTTGGAATCGCGATCCCTTTCTTTGGTGGGCTTCTTGGATTCTTTGGAGGATTTGCGTTTGCCCCAACAACTTACTTTGTAAGAGATTTTTGTCAATTTTCCTTTTAATTTCCCTAAAGAGGCACTTGAGGTAACTGAAAAAGTTGCTGCCATGTGACCAATAGGTCACGGGTTCAAGCCGTGGAAACCGCCTCTTGCAGAAATGTAGCGCAAGGCTGTGTACAATAGACCCTTGTGGTCCGGCCCTTCCCCGGACCCCGCGCGGGTTCAAGTTGTGGAAACAGTCTCTTGCTGAAATGTAGGGTAAGACTGCGTACAATAGACCCTTGTGGTCCAGCCCTTCAACGGACCTCGCGCATAGCGGGAGCTTAGTGCACAGGGCTGTCCTTTCTCTTAATTTCCCTGTCCTTAATTTTTCTGGTTTTAGACTTTGTACTGCAGATTTTTGACTCTGTTTTTTTGTTCAGCTTCCCTGCATAATGTGGCTTGCAATCTATAAACCAAAGAGATTCAGTCTATCTTGGATTATTAACTGGGTATGTTACATAGTATTAGTCTATTGTTCACATTTTAAAGTTTTTTTATTCTTCCTTTTATAAATACAATGACAACTAAAATGATCATATTAATGACAGATTTGCATAATACTGGGAGTTCTGTTGATGGTTATAGCACCAATCGGCGCCTTAAGATCCATCATCTTATCAGCCAAGTCCCTCAAATTTTTCTCTTAGACAATTAATTAAGGAAAAGTCTTTTCTGATTAAGTTTCTTAAACTGCTGAAGTGTGTTTTTATTATAGAGGACTTCCTAGTCCTAGCAAGGTTTTTTTGGTTGAGCACTTTTTATAATATAAACTTCTGCAGATTTTTATATGTTATATTATGATTTTATATGAATATGAGATATTTATGAGCAAAATTAGCTTGCAGTTAGGAGTAAGGATGTATTCTGGGCCGGGCCCGAGCCTAAACGGGCCAAACAGGCCGGGCCAAACGGTCCCGTGCTTCACGGGTGTAACCGGCCCACGACGGGCCTAAGCCCACATGGTCCCGGGCTAAATGGGCCTAATGGGCTTTTTCTTTCCGGACTATTTTTTTTAATTTTTTTTATTTAAGGTAATTTCTTGTAAACTATATATGTATATACTAATATAAATTGCTTATACATGGCTATATAAATATATATAGTATATATAATATGTATAGTATGTATATATAATTATATATTAAAGTTTGCAGTTAAAAAGTAAAATAACAAAACAATAGTAAAACTAAATTATCATGCATAAAAAATTAATAAAAAAAGTAAAACATTAAAGCATAAATACGTTTAATAATTTTAAAATAACACAAATTGTCGAAAAATCTTAAATACGAATTTTCGGATGACGCTCAAGACAATACTTTATATGCCTCCTTAAACTGCCTGTGCCAGACCTTGAACAAAAATTTAAGACTTGACCACAGTTCTTGCACTTTAATATTTGGCTTCTTTATTTTTTCAAGCACCTCAAATTATTGCGAAATAAATGAGCGCACTCTTTCCAAACGAGGCATGATTTAACTTGAGATTTGAGATTGAGACTTGAAGTCTTGAAAATTGGAGATTGAGAGAATGAGAGAAATTTAGATTGAGAAATGAGTATTGAGTGAAGAAATGAAGAAGAGGGGTGGGGTATTTATAATTTTAGAGAAGGTTAGTTTTGTAAATTGAAAAAATATTTTTAAAAAAAAAAGGCTATTTGTGAAATATGACCGTTGGCAACGGTCACTGGAGCCCTCCATTTGAAAAATTTATATATATATATATATATATATATATAT
>MU731267.1:6422-26911 GCA_026770625.1 Nicotiana glauca
CAATTTTCTACCCATTTTCATACTAAAATTCATACATAATTAATGTATTTAACTCATAATAGGTAGAAATAACTTACCTTAACATTGTTGATGGAGAACCTCTCTTGAATCCTCCCAAAATCGCCAAAGCCATGAGAAATGACAGAGAAATGGCCAAAATCTGACTTTTAAAACAATGCATTTGCCTCCAGACATTTCCGCTTCTGCGGAAAAATCCCGCTTCCGCGATCCCACTTCTGCGGAAAATAATCTGCTTCTACGGTCCCTGGGCTCCAGCCCTTTTTCGCTTCTGCGAAAGCTTAATCGCTTTTGTTGCGGATAGAGGGCCGCTTCTGCGGTCCTTGGCTGCCTCTCTCCTAACCGCTTCCGCGGCATCTTTCACGCTTCTGCGGGGCCGCTTCTGCGGTCCCATCTCCGCAGAAGTGGAAATACCAGCAACCAGCAAATCAGCTATTTCCAAAAATCTATTTTTGATCCGTTAACCACCCGGAATCCACCCGAGGCCCCCGGGACCCCAACCAATCATACCAACTAATCCCAAAACACATTACGGACTTGCTCGAGGCCTCAAATCACATNTCACACAAGTCATATTTGACATTACGGACCTACTCCAACTTCCGAAATTGGATTCCGACCCCGATATCAAAAGTCAACCTCCGGTCAAACTTCTAAAAAACCTTCAAATTTCTATCTTTAGCCAAATAGCTTTAAAATAACCTACGGACCTCCGAATTCACTTCCGATCGCGCTCCCAACTCCAGAATCACCACACTGAGCTATTCACAGACTCGGAATCCCAAACGGACATCGATAATACTGAAATGCACTTCAAGACAAATTTAAGAAATTCCTTATAAAATGCTAACTTCCACAATAGGCGCCAAAATGCTCCCAGGTTATCCAAAATCCAATTCGGGCATACGCCCAAATCCGAAATCATCATACGAACCTGATGGAATCTTCAGATCCTGATTTCGAGGTCGTTTACTCAAAATTCCAATCCTAGTTCATTCTTTCAACTTTAAGCTTCTCAAATGAGAATTTTCATCTAAATTTAACTCCGATCTTCCTGAATTTAAATTCCGACCATGCGAACAAGTCACAATTCCTGAAATGAAGTTGCTCATGGCCTCAGACTGCTGAATGACGCACTAGGGCTCGAAACGACCGGTCGGGTCGTTACAATTAAATTCTATATGTGCACACATGCAACAATAATTTTGTATTGTATCTTATATATAAAGCTAAGCATATCAAAGTAGAATTTTTCCCTGTGTGTAAAGAACAGAGTTAATCCAGATTTGCAACTTAAAAAGCAAAGAAACAAAACAAATTAGTAAGACTAAAAGAGTGAATTTAAATACATGTTCATCTTGTAGAACCAATTCAATCAAGAAAGTATTATTAAAAAATGTATGAAGAACGGAACAACATATCCAAATTCACAACTTACTTAACATAGAAGCAAAATGAATTAGTAAGACAAAAAAGTGATTTGTAATACCTTTTAATCTTGTAGAACCAATTTAATCAAGAAAGTAGTATTAAAAATTTATGAAGAACAGAGCAACAAATCCAAATTCGCAACATAAAAAACAGTGAACCAAAATGAATTACTTAGAAAAAAAGTGATTTTGGACATTTTTTTAATTGTTTGTAGAACCAATTCAATCGAGAAAGTAGGGTTAAAAAATATTTGAAGAACAGAGCAACCTATCCAGATTTGCAACTTAAAAAACAGAGAAGCAAAAGAAATTAGTAAGACAGAAAATTTGATTTTCTATACATTTTCATCTTGTAGAACCAATTCAACCGAGAAAGTTGTGTCTGAATTGTAACGATCTCAGACTCCACACAGACGAATAATCCGTACTTTCAACTTCCGTTGCATTTTGAAATTTGCAGAATCCCTATATTTTGTTGCGTTTTTTATATACGTAGAGTATTAGTGGAAGAAATAGAAGTTGGCATAGTCAGTTTTGAGTTTAGACAAAATCTAAAATTTAGAGAGGGATAAAAATCTGAAAATTTCAAATAACAATGACCTAAAAAACGTGTGTATTCATGTAGATACAATTACTTTTTTTTTTTAATAAAAAAAACCTGAAATATTTCACAGAAGTATAATATTGAATTTGTAGCAGTTTTCCCCTAATAGAGGTCTAATAGGATTCTCCTTAGATTTACTTCTTTAAAAAGAAAAATAACTGATATTTTTTATTAACAAAAAAGTAATTTGTGTGAGATTTTTTCCCCAAATAATAATTTTGTTCCTATTTTTTGTCACGATCCCAAACCTAGACCCGATCGTGATGGCGCCTCTCGTGAAGAGAAGGCTAGCCGACACGTTTTCGATTCGTTATTAAGCAATTAAGAGATAAGCATTTAGTCTTAAATATGATATAAATTCAAAAGTAAGCAGTAACAATACAAAATAATTTGTGGAATACAACCCAACACAGTCTAATACCGAGGTATCACTGGTCATGCGCATTTAAAAATCCGGAATAAGACAAGAAAGTCTACAAAGTTCAATACAAATCTAAAACAAAAAGAAATTAGATAAGGGAAGAAGCTCTAAGCTGCGAACGCCGACAGCTACCTAGAGAATGCTCGGATTCGCCTGAGCTGGAAAGATTAACACTCGGTAGCGGGATCAGATGCGCCTGAATCTGCACACGGGGTGCAAGGAATAAAGTGGATACTCCAACTTAGTGAGTAATAATCATAAATAAAGACTAAAAGTAAGAAATCACTTAAGGTACATTACAGGCCATAATGAAACAGTAAAAGTCATTAAAACCGTAAATCAGTAAGGATATGTGAAAGTCATTTTTGTTGAACTTAAACTTCATGAAAAGCCTTTTCAACAATTAAGTAGGTAAATGACAGGAAATTAAGAAAGATAAACACATAAAGGTTCGTCCTCGGGTACAATATCAACAAATCCGTCCCTCGGGTAATATTTTAGAACAATAACCAGCCCCTCGGGCTATATCTCACATCACAGTAGGTACCCATGCTCACTGGGGGTGTGCAGACTCCCAAGGGGGGCCTTTACGGCGCAAGCACAATATCAAGCCATCTCTTATCATCATCACTAGGCTCTCGGCCTCATATCAACAAGCCACCTCGTGGCGTACATATCTCAGGCCCTCAGCCTCATAATCATGATCAAACATTTCCCCATAACATAGGCCCTCAACACTCAGTCAAAATCCTCACAAGCTACTTGGGCAATAGTAAAATATAATTTTCAGTCCAAAATAATATTTAAAAGATCATTTAAGTGTTAAAACAGAGTAAACATGGCTGACTTATGAAAATAGTGGAATGTAGCATCACTGAGTTCAAATATAAAGTCAAAACAGTGAGAAAATATCAATAAAAATTTCCTAAGGGTTCAAATAGTTGGCGAGACCCAAATATGGCATTCAACTCAAAATATGATGTTCACAAATAAATCTCAGTTAGTCATTCGGGACGGACTAAGTCACAATCCCCAACAGTGTACGACTGCTCGTTATCAAGCGGGCACGTCACCTCAATATAGCACAACGATGTGCAATCCGTGGTTTCATACCCTCAGGACATCATTTACAATCATTACTTACCTTAATCCGGTCAAATCTCTAGCCTGTGACGCCTTTGCCCCTCGAATCGGACTCCACTCGCGTCGAATCTATCCAAAATCAGAATCACGACGTCAAAATATGCTAAGGGAACGAAGCCCAAGCGAAAACAATCAATTTACAACATAAATCCCGAAATTACCAAATTCGATCCCCGGGCTCACATCTCGAAATTCGATAAAATTCACATCAACAGGTTCCTTATCTCCCCACGAGTTCTTACACATCAAAAGTAACAAAATACGACCACAAATAGGTCTCTCAAATCCTCAAGTCTAGGTCTCCAATACCAAGCCCTAGTTTCCCCAATTTTAACACTTAAATTCCATTAATTATAGCTCTAATCCGTGAAATAATATCATAGGAACGAGTTTTAGGTCCAAAATCCTTACCTCAATGAAGTCTCCTTGAATTCTCTCTTCAAAATCGCCTAAAACTCCAGAATTCACGTTTAAAAATGGTGAAACCCTTTGAAAATTGCGAAGGAAGAAATATATACATTTTGGCCCAGGCATTTTCGCACCTGCAGTCAACATATCGCATATGCGGTCAATCTATCGCATTTGCGGTACTACTTTTGCGGTGCAAGAGCCGCTTTTGCGATTTTCACTTAAATGCCCACTTCTGCTTCTACGATTCCCTTTCCCGCACCTGCGCCATCGCAAATGCGGCTCCTTAGCCGCTTCTACAGCTCCAGCCTTCCCAGGCCCTTTCCATTTGTGCGGCCATATTCTTTGCATCTACGGCATCGCACCTGCGGTCTCAAATCCGCAGGTGTGGAAATACCAAAAGCAGAAAGTCTGCAGCTTCATAAAAAATTCCAAACTCTTCGTCAACCATCCGAAATCACCCCGAGGCCTCTGAGATCTCAACTAATAGCACAAACATGTCCCATAACCTTATTCAAACTTATACCAATCATCAAAATACCTCAAACAACATCGAATCAACCAAAACACATCGAATTCAAGCCTAAGTTTCCAAAATCTTTCGAATTTCGTTTTTGATCAATAACACAACCAAACTATGTCTGAATGACCTGAAATTTTGCATACACATCCCAAATGACACAACGGAACTACTACAACTCTCGTAATAATTCGTCTGCTTTGATGTTAAATAAAGAATTTATGAACAAATTGACTATCACCTACATTGTTTTCAAATAATTGACTTGGTACACATTGATGAAATGTAAAACTTTTTCTTTTCCATCAAGAGATGGCAATATGGCATTACAATTTCTACAAAAATGAAATGTCTAACTCTACAACTTTGAAAGATAATGGATTATTGGTTAAGGGCCTAAGAGCTAAATATAAAGTTTAATCTTAATGATGGATATAAAAATTTTAACTAAAGCGGAAACGCGAATAGTAATTCAAAAAAATAACC
This sequence comes from Nicotiana glauca, assembly GCA_026770625.1. Taxonomy (NCBI): domain Eukaryota; kingdom Viridiplantae; phylum Streptophyta; class Magnoliopsida; order Solanales; family Solanaceae; genus Nicotiana; species Nicotiana glauca. The sequence goes on from MU731267.1 coordinate 11,453, forward strand.
AAAAATCTGAAATGGGATTTCAATTTGAGACTTTTGAGTACATAATATTTGATTCTGTCGAAAAGAACTCTAAACTCCCAAAATAGAAGAAGACAAAGCAAAATAGAAAAAGGCGAATCCGGAGCCAAAGGTAGCGGACTTTTCATTCAGAATCGAAGCCGGAGATCGATGGATACTGCCGGTAAACTCCTGTCGCCGTCGGCCACTAAGCCTTTTGATTTTTCCGACGATTCGGTTCCGAACAGAGTGGTTCTATTGCCTGATCAGAAGCGTTATTGCGTGGAAGCACTCAAAGTCTTTAAGGACAAGCGGTTTTCTGCTCCCGAAAAAATCCGCCAAGAGTTCATGATTTTGCAGGTTCTTTTTTTTTCTCTGTTTCTAAATTATGCTACCTTTTTCTCAATTTTATTGTTATTTTATAGTAGGTGATATTATCATGAATGCTCTAGACATAAAGTCGTTGTGACATGTGAACCGAGCTCAAATCAATTGATACTGAGCCGACCACAGCTAGTTAGTGATGGAGAACTAGACAAGAAGCAGTTTACTGGTCGTATGATTGAAGTTTTGGGTGACTATTTGAGGTTTAGTTGGATATTTTCCATTCATAGTTTTGGACACGGGATGTTTATTTCTTATGGTGAGAATGAGTATTCCTGTTATTGGTAGCATTTACTGGAATTTAATGACAAGAGTCGTATTTTATTTTACTTTGGCTTGGTTCCTAAGTGATGCTTTCTTGGCTGTTCTGTGGACTGCAACATATTACATATACACCTTATTGATGCGACTTTACCTTCGTTCTTATTGCAAAAAGCAATGGCCTGCATACCATGCTCTATCCACCTCCTTCTTTGCATCTTCAGTTTGAATCTGAAGTAGATGGTTCAAAATTCTAAAAATGAGTTGGAGCTACTCTATCTAACATGGTAAAGAATTCTAGAGGGATTGAAAGAATAGTAAATTGTTAAGAAGAAAACAACTCCGGTGAGAAAAAAGGGAATTATATGGAGTTAGGTGGTCTTAAATGTCTATTTAAAGAAAACAGAAAGATCATCCAATAGTTTTAGGTAAATATTGAGAAGCTCCTTTGGTGATTGGGTTTATTTATGTAGTTTTTCCAGCTCTCATCTATATCTAATTATCCAAAAAAATCCGAGAATCCATTTTACGATGTTTCTGGTAGTGGCTCCAGTTAAAAGGATGTAGGCAGATAAATGAACTAATATCATTATTAATGAAATAAGTGAGGATTCATATCATCGACGTCACCTTATTTGGGATTGAGACATGGTTATTGTTGTTGTTTTAAAATTATTAAAAGTTAAGGTTTGTTGAGCTAATTTATGTCAAAGGACATCTCTCTTATATCTTGAGAAAATTATTGTTTTTGCTTCTTTGTTACTATTAGCTTGTGATCATGTCACTCTGCACGTAGCATTAATTTCATGAACATCTCTGATGACTCAGGCAACTAGGACGAGAGCTTCAGAAATGAAGAGTAGATGCTCAGTGGCTTTGGATAGCGTAAACATTAGTAAAAATCGATACACTGATGTTTTGCCATGTATGCAGTTCAGTTTGTTAATCTTTCTCTTGACTTAGGAGTTGTGCATTTTAACTTGTGAATAATTATATCAAGCTTCATTTTTCTCAGTTGACAATAACAGGGTTGTTTTGGACCCATGTAAAGACTATAGGCCATCAGCTAGTGGATATATAAATGCAAGCTTCATTAAGGTAGACTCTACATCCTTCATTTGGAATTAGTTAACCCTGCCTTCTTTTTCTCCACGCTCTCTTGGAAAATGCCAAGCTCTCTTCCACCACTCTGCTTCATGATTATTATAATGCTCCATTTTGTTGTAGATATCTGAAAACGTGTCTCAGTTTATTGCAACACAAGGTCCGCTACCGCACACTTTTGAAGACTTCTGGGAAATGATAATCCAGCATCGCTGTCCTGTGATTGTGATGCTTACCCAATTGGTTGACAATTACAAGGTATTTGAATGTATAAGTTACCGGTAATCATTGTAATGTTAACAAGACAAGATGTCCTTGTTGTGTGGCAGAAGGAAAATTTGAGATTTTGTGACAATGGTTCTGATCTAAAATTTGCTTCATAGGTAAAATACCAACTTCTCTGCCGTTTTCATCTTTTGATCTGCATCATCCGTTGTAATTAGATCGAGCATTTTTTATACTGTCAGAAAGGTGCAAGTATCTTTGATACAATTTTTGCACATTTGCTTGAGATATTTTGTCGTCTTTCTGTGTACTCTTCTATCTTTGAGTGGTGAGATAGGGTGAGGGGAAAGAAACAGTAGAGAAAAACTCTTAGCCTTCTTCTTGTTTGGCAACCTATGTTTCACTCCGCTGTGTGTATAATAACGTATACAGAAAGGAACAAACTGGTTGGTATTACAGATTATTTTCTCATTTTCTACCTGCATTCTTTCACATCATCCTTTTGGGCCCCAAATTAAGCCAGAGGTGGTGGGTTTAAGGTCTATTGGAATTTGAAAATAGTCATCACTGTCAATCTTTCTCAGTAGGATATGTTTCTCGTATTAACTATTTGAGAGCTTGGGCATCTTTTGATGGAGTTGGTTTAAGGTAGGCTTTGAGTATGATATTAAGGTTAAAGCCAGACCTCTCTATAATAGCCTCGTTTGTTTCGGATATTTTTGTATGTTATAGCGAATTACTGTTATGGAGAACATATATTATAACAAAACATGACATTTGGTTCCGAAAAAACTTGGCTTTTATAGTGAAGTGATGTTATATAAGGATGATGTTATAGAGATGTCTGACTGTATTATACGGTCTCTAGCTTGTGACTTAGAGAGGAATATCGAGCTCGGAGATGAATAACTTTTGCTATAGAATCAGCTTCTGTTGGGGAAGGTTCCAAATGCAGTTCCTATTTGATCACTGGATAAAGCTCGAGATCTCCCTCGGTCCCTCCCAGTGTTTGAAAAAGCGCTCGCTTCGTCGCTTAAAGCGCGAAGCGACAAAGTATCGCTTTTCTATGCCTAAGGCGACGCGAACAGCAGAAGCGCACGCTTCAGAGGAAAAAGCGACGAGGCGAGCGAAGCGACGAAGCGATCGCTTTTGAAGAAAAATCGCATCTGGGCCTATTATTTTTTTAAAAAAAGATTGGGTCTGTTTTTAATTTTTGTACAAAACAAAAATTGGGCCTATTATTTTTATTTTTTATTTTTGTACAAAACAACCCCTAATGTTGCGCCATATAACAGAACACAATTGCTGCGATTTTCTCTCTTCTTTATCGAAAAATTAGTGTTTTGGGACAGAAAGTTTCTGCTTTCTTTTCTCTTCTTCATTGCAGCAGACCAGCACCAGTCGACAGCTCCAGTCGACCGGTCCAGGTAAATTTTCTTCTCCTTTCTTCTTCTCATTTTCTTTCTTTCTTTCTTTCTTTCTTCTTCTCATTTTTTTCGTCACTGACTTGCTGGGCTGGAGTTGTGTCTTCTTTCATCCTCCTTCTTTCTTCTTCTGAGTTTTGTCTTCTCTTTTTTACTTCTTTCTTTCATTATCTATAATTTATATATTCTATATTTTTCAGTTTATTTGATTTTTTAGTGTATATTTCACTAATTAAAATTAATTATTATATATCTTATATTTTCAGTTTATGTGATTTTTTAAATGTATATTTTAGTTTGTATAATTAATTATTATATATATTATATGTATTTTCAGTTTATTGATTATGTTTTTTCTTATATCTTAATAGGGATATTAAAATGTTGATTCTAGTAATTTAGTAGCTTTGATTTTTGCTTGTCCTATGGTTTGTGGATGATTTGGTAGTACCTAGTACCTACTTTTAAGTATTTAAATTGAAGTTTTTGATTATTTATAATTTTACATTATATTTTTTAAGAATTGCGCTTTAATTTAATAAAGCGTGCGCTTCGCTTTGCGCTTCGCTTTGCGCTTCGCTTTGCACTTCGCGTTTGAAGCGAAGCGAGCCCTTGTCGCTTTTTTGCACTTCGCGCTCTCCAAAACACTGGTACCTCCTAATAAGCTTGGAGATTGATTGTCTGTTTGTTTGTTTGTATGTTTGTTTATTTGTTTATTTATTTATTTGTTCTCCTTCTTTCTCGAGTTTCAAAATTGTTGTTGATTGTGCTCATTTTTGTTTAGGAAGAGCCAATCTCAATTTAAGAGGCTTGTCGCCTGAATCCAATAAGGTTTTTTGGATTTTCAGAGTAATGTCAGTGAAATTATGGTCTTCCGGGGGGTTTGTGCAGGTGGCATAGAATTCCATGAGTGTGTTCTCCGGTTATTTGAACTGCAGAAGGATTAGCAAAGTCTAACATGCAAAGGCTTGGCTGCCTTTCTAGAATTGGAATTTAGACTAATAAATTCTGTTTTTCCCCTCCATCTTCCTAACCTGAGCAGCTGAGAAACAATTTCCTGTGCCAAATGAAAAGGGAAGATAGAGACCTTCTTGTTTCATGATCTGTATTCTGGATTATATTTATAACACAAATAGTGACACTACTAGTCCTTTCGATTTAGTCGCTTTATGAAACCTTTTAACCTCTGAATAAATTTAAGCCTTTTATTCTAGTAGGGTTTTACTTTATTTATAAGGTGATTAAGCTGGTCTTTATTGGATTGCATCATTTTCCTGATCTCATCCTTTCCTCTGTATGAAAAATGCAACGCAGACGGTGAAGTGTGGGGATTATTTTCAGGCAGATGGTGGGCCTAGAAGATTTGGCAATATATGTATTGTCACGAAGTGGATAAAGACGAGTCAGACTTCATTGATTTTGCGATGTCTGGAGGTGAACCATATTGAGGTTAGTAAATTATTCTCTGTCCGTGTTGTACTCAAGGAAAACATGAAGAATCTTATTATGTTATTGAGCATGGATATGGGACCCGCCGAAGACTATTTACCTATTCCGTTGATGGAGGCTGAGAGTTGCTAATGTACCTTTTTTTTTTCTGCACCATTTTACATATCCAGACTGCTACACTTCGGCACCAGTATTATGAGTACTTTCCTCTAGGATACCCTTCTTTAAAGCTGTATGATCATGCATAGCTCTTTTTGCAGAAGTTCTCTCAAGAGTTGGACTTCTTTTTTTATGAGAGAAAGAATAAGAAAGAATCGCAGCATATGAGGAATAGTTTGCAATATTAGACGATTATTTCCATCAGTAATGACTTTAACAATCAATTGGATACTATTGTGTCATTTTTGTTTCTCCATCACCTCTTAAGTCTGTGGTTGATGCAGCTCCAGCTCTAGGTTCAACCTGTGGCCTGTTAGTTTTTAAACCAAACATGTGTTTGATTTTTAAACCTAACAGAAGGACTAGTTGGTTTGGAAACCATCCAGGTTTGGTTTTGAAAACCAGTTTTTTGTCTGGTTTCAAGGCCTTGTGTTAGTTGCTGCAAGAGTTCTACACAATCCTAGATAACCATTATAAATCTAAGTAAGCAGCAGCATTGTCTGGAAAAAAGATTCTTTGATGGTTCCACCATCCCTCTTTCACTATTTTGAAAGTCCCATTTCGAAGCACTTTGTTCTACTGTGGAAAATCCTTTCTGACTGCACTTGGTCCTTTTCTGACAATCTTCAAGGCCGCGGGAAACTGTTTGAGATAGATGACAACACCTTTTGCCCTCTTCCTTACTCGAGGGCAACTAGAATCTTAGTTATTTGCGTTTTATCTTCTTGTGTTTTAATTAATTTTGTTTATACCCCTTGGTAGTAGTTGAGACTGTATAGCAGATCTAGTTTTTCACTTGCCATATTGTAGGGGGAAACAGACTGCTTGGTTAGAATTAAGCATTTGGTTCTGTGACAAGGCTTCACAACTGGTACAACAGTTATTGTGACAATATCTTTTGGATCTGCATCAAGCAATTCTGGCGTTGTATTTTCGTGGCTGGAGTAAAGAAAACTTAAATCTTTCGCTTTGCAGTGCAAATGCTTTATTTCATATGATGATATCAGATATCTGGTTTCTTCAACCTTGTGCTTTAGGTGGAAGTACCTTTTGGTCTTATAAGTAGTTTCTATGATGGTGTGGAACTGTTGCCCAATTCTCCCACTCAATTGCCATCTTTATATATCGTAAAAATGTTAACTTCTTGCACATATTATGAGAGAGATGGCATGAAATGTGTGATCTTTTCTCCTTGCTATGTGCCAGTTAAAAGAACTACCTTTGTGTGTTTTACACATTCAATATCCCGACTGGCCCGACCATGGAGTTCCAAAGAACACCCTTGCTGTTCGCGAAATACTGAAACAAACATCTAGTGTCCCACCCAGTCTTGGACCAATTGTAGTCCACTGCAGGTATCTGTCATCACCCTCCCTGTAATGTGCACATAAAGATTCTGTAATTGATCCTTTCTAAAACCTGACATCTCATTCTCTTGCTCAGCGCAGGTATTGGTAGGACTGGTACATACTGTGCTATCCATAATACCATCCAAAGAATAATGGTTGGAGATATGTCTGCTCTAGATCTTGTTAATACGATAACGGTTTTTAGGTCTCAGCGAATTGGGATGGTGCAGACCATGGTACAGTAGCTTATCCTCATTAAAATTCTTTAATGGTTGTATGTAGCGTTTCTTTATTAATAATACAGCCAATATTACATAAGCGGATAACTGCGGATGCAATATTTTCTAGTTAAAGTAGCAGGTGCCGTGTATGTTTCCCTGAAAATTTAGCCTATTCTTGTTTATTACTTAGTGCAACCACATTAATTAAACAGTATTGATGAAACATTGTGTAAAAGATAACCTATTGTTTTCACCGTGCAGTTTAACCCCAAAGAGCAGGTCCACAAAATATTTTTTATCTGTAAGCGTCTGAAAAAAAAAATAGATGTGTATTGTCTAACAATCAATTTTGGAAAGTATTTAGAACGCACACAACTTGAGTAGTTCCCAGTGTCCTTTTGTTCTTATTTGTCCATCTTCGATCAATGATGTATGTATGTGTATGTTTAAAGTCTTCCATTGGCCTTCTCAACCGCTCAGATTATTGGAAAGGAAATGTCTTACAATTTGTTCTACTCAAGCTGAACATCTTGCATTTTTCCAACTAATATTCGCTTTTACTCTTTTGGTATTCCTTACCTCAGTATCTATGCTACTGTGTTTCAGTATTCTTAATTAATCTTTGTTCTTTGGTTTTTAAGTACTTATACGCTGAATGTCTCTACTAAATTACTACTGCATATTTCAGGAGCAATACCTCTTTTGCTATGATGCCATTATTGATGAACTTGAAGACCTCATTTCAGATACTAACGCAGAAGAGAGTTCATAATGGTAAACTTTCAGTTAGCAGGAAGTTCAATTGGTTATTGAAGCAAATACTCGCACGCACTTGATTTTCTACAGCTGGATTTAACCCCTTTGTTCTCCTCGTTAACTTTTCCTAAAGTAGTTTCCTAGCCATTCACAGTGTTGTATTCCAACAAAGTCCATGTAGCTGTTTCTTCCTTTCTGCTACAAATGAGAAATATAACAGTAATTTGTGCTTAAGAAGCAAATTAGTTGTGTCCATTTGTGTTGTTTCCACTAGCTGACGAAGAAGAAAATTGATTTGGCATCATCCATTTATTTACTACTAAATTAATTATATTCTAGATTATTTTAAAAGAAAGGTTATTAAAAAGTAATGTTAGTGATTATACGCCTGGCTTTATTTGGAAAAGGTTGACTTTGAAATGGCCAATCCTTGTATAGTGTTTCGTCCTTGGATAATTAGTTTGTGAACCAAACAACCTATTAATGTCTTAAAAAAAGAAAGAAATATAATTTGTGTAGTAATATTATCATTTCACATTCATACAAAGGTTACAAGAAATATTACTAAATCATTAAATCACAAGGAATTGAAGGAACTATATGTTATACATTATTATTGGTGGGAATTTCAGTAAGTGAAGCGAGTCCATGGAAAGGTGAGGCACCTACGGACTTGGCCATGATTTGTCTATTTTGGTTTGAAAGATCTGATATGGATCTTTTCACTGCACACACAACTTTCTCATTTGTCTTGATTATCAGAAAGAACACCAAACGATACAAAATTAACGTTCCTACCAAAATGGCAAGATCTACCCATTTTGAGTATGTCATTTCTACTTGCCACCTATCTCTTAACACATCTTCTCCACTCATTGTATGATTATTTCCATTCAGATAATCCGTAAACATTAACCCTTCAAATTCATTCTTGAACATACCTTGGTAAGCATACTTTTGAAATGAAATATAGTATAATGGGTACTTCCAAAAAGGTTTAGGCAATTTATCAGGTAATTGAAAAAAACCACCTGTTAATATCATCAATCCTTCTATTGCTGCACCTATTATAATTCCCGTTAGGAAATTAGGCACGATTGCTGCAACGTTCATCATTAGGGTTTCGACTATCATCATACAAGTGAAGAGGACCATAGTAAAGTAGCTGAAATGGCCAAATCCACTTTGAAATCCAGTAATGAAATAGGCAATGGCACCTGGAATCAATGAATTTAATAGCAAGTATGGTATAGAAGAAAGTGTGTTGCTTATTACAAAAGCAAAACATCCATAATGCCCATTCAAATTTTCTCGTTGAAATACCTACAATTTTATCGTATGTTAAAATTAATTAGTCATGATACAAAATAAAATTTAGAATTCGTTAGTTATGTTTGATGAAAAAGAAGATATATACCTTCATGTCCTCCACAAATGAAGGGAATCCACCAATTGCCATAAATGTCATAAATGAAACAATGAAAGCCACCATAAAACCTCTTTCCTGAAAAATCAATATCCAAAACCAAGTTATGATTCGTAAAATTGTGTACCAGTTAAAAAGTACTCCCTCGTTCACTTTTGACTTTGTACTCCCTTTAAGAAAAATAAATAAAGATGTGTATTTTAAATTTTTACTCATAATAATGATAGCATTTCAAAAAATCTTGGAAAATGACTTGGAGATTGAGTAGTTAATGATAAGGGTAAAACGGAAAAAAAAAGAGATTGTTTTTCTCTTGATTTGCTAAAATGGACAAATAAAAGCGAATATATTTTTCGTGTAGTGGACAAGCAAAAGTGAACCGGGGAGTATGTATATACTGACATACTTTAAGAATTAAGTAAGTAAGAAATCACGAAGATAATTTGAGCAAGAGGGATATGTATATACTCCTGTCATACTTTGAGAATTAATTAAGTAAATAACAACAACAACAACAACTATCCAGTATAGTCCCACAAGGTGGGGTCTGGGGAGGGTAATATGTAGACAGACCTTACCCCCACCCGAAAGAGCAGAGAGGCTGTTTCCAACCGACCCTCGGCGTAGGGAAGGGAAGGGGGAACAACAACAACAACAAAACAAAAGAGCATTAGTAACTCTAGCAGAAATCGCATAAATAGTTATCTAAACATAGGAACCATAAATAAAATGACATGCAATAGTATCAAACAGTAACTACCATAAATAACTACCATAAGGGGGACACAATCCAATGCACTAAAATTGTAGTTGTTGTTGTTGTATATTGTATGTACCTCGATTGAGCGATAGCTCGTGTCAACATCATAGTAGATGGAGCCAATACCTAAAGCAAGTGCGATATAAGTAGCTAATCGCATCCAATAGTAACCAAGATCGCGAAACATGTTCACAGCAGACCTCCTTGTCAACACTAGGCATTGCGTAGTGAAGTTGGCATGGCTTCTTTTTTCCAATACTTCACCACCCTGAAAATAATATACATATAGTAATGAATGTTATACAGTTTCTTGTCATTCCAAACAAGAAGCAACCCTTCAGGGTATTTTTCCTTACCAGTTGACATATTTCTACAACATGATTCTGAACATTATGGTAGCTCTCAAATGAATTTATGAGAAGATCTACCACTTCTTCGGTAGGTTTCCTTCCAGTTGAGCCTTGTTCAATATCCTATAATTATTTGGCAACACATTCAATATAAAGCAATAACGTTGGCCTCTCTCTTAGAAAAGGGAAGTGTATATACATTTGACTTACCTCATCAAAGTCTTTGTTTATTGTTTTAAGAAAATGGTCGGGCGGATTTTGAAGAGGCGGGCAAGGAATACCATTTGATGCGAAAAACTATCATAAAAGAAAATAAAACAGATTAAAAGATATATATATATACTTTGATTCAGTTAGTAAGATGGATCTTGAACTAAGAATTAGAGCCAAGAAGCTAAAAAAGGTTATCCTAGACCCTACAAGCTAAAGAAGGCTATCATGCAATGATCAGATTCATTGATATTCCTAGAATTGTAGACAAAGACCAACTCAGTATTTAAAGGTCACGGATGCATTTTTGGATTTAATCAAAATCTACTTTGTAATTGGATGTCCACTACTAATATATTACTAGTTTATAAGAACACATATATGTACTAGTTTTAGGGTACACGCTTTGTGTACATAAATTTTTAAAATTATATAAATAATGTGTTTGAGTTATAAAATAAAAATTAAAGAAAAAAGTGTAAGTTCCCAAAAATGTTGAATGTTAATCCTATTTAGCTAGTTCTATAAAAGAAACATCATATTTTGAAAAAGTCATCAATGTCTAATAATGATGTTTGAGAACTTATGTTGGAAATTCGTACGGAAAAAAAAAAAAAAAGAGTCAAATTGTGTCCCTTCTAGATATATGAAAACGAAAAAATTGGTCATGTAGCTCTTAAAAATATATTGGCAAGTGAAAATGAGTCCAAAAATATTGTAGATAATTGTCATTTATTGCTATAAATGGAAGAAAAAGGAAGTACTGACTCCTCACTAAGATACATTCTATATTCTAGTATTTCATCTTTATTGCTTCAAATTTATATATCTTACCAATTATACTGTTAAAGTTATATTATAATCGATTTAACTCAAATTTTTTTTATTTCTTTCATGGTAATGCTTTTCTTACGGAAACAAATTTATATATCCTAAGAGTTTTGTAAGCTTAAAAAAATTATTTATGAATTTTAGAAAAGATTTGATTTGGATTTTTCGTTTATTAGTTAATCAAAGAATTAACTATTTAGTTTCAAATACTTGAGGAAATTATTTATTTCCTTTTTTATTTGAATTCTAAATATTAGTTTATTGAAAGTTTTATATGTTAATGTTTAACTGTAATATAATTTTATCCACTAAGAATTTCATTTATGAAAGAAAAAAAATCTATTAATATTTCATTTTCGCATCATTGTATTTGCATAATTAGTATTATAGATTTCCCAACCATTTCTCGATCTCTTTTAGGAAAGTAGTTCAAGTATGAAATAAAAATGTAGTATAGTTTTTATATATAGTCTACAAGGATAACATGTAAGCAATTTTAGTTATGATATATTATTCAATTAAAAAATAATTTATACTCTTATAAGTAACTAAACTCTTAAATATTAAAGAATTAATAAAATAGAGATAATTTTAGAGACTTCCTCTCATATTTGGCTTTGTAGCACTAATTTACAATGTAATTTACGATGTTATATTTATCTCCTTTATTCTAATTTTTTTATAACAATACTTCTAATCTATTTATCATAACATTAAAAAGTTAGAGTTTGACTAAATTGTCCTTTCTGATATACTCCTTTATTTAGTTAATTTTAAAAAATCTTTTATAGTTTTGTTTTTCTCTAAAATTATTTTAACTATCAATGCTTAAGTAAAAAATAAAATAAAGTGAGTGGATTCCAAAAGTATATGCATATATAAAACTCTTAATCTTGATTTTCTTTCCTTTAACTTTCCACTTAGATTAAGTTCTTTTAAATCAATGACAAAAAGAAATAATAATAGTAATAAGCGAGAAGAAAGAGAAGCAAACAAAAGTTGAAAATAAGTATAAAAAAAGAAGTAGATGCAATCTCAATTCTCGAAGGAGTCGGTAAACCTTTTTATTTCTTTATTTATTTTTCTATTCTGAAAATTAATATTGAAAAAATTTACATGGAAGGTTATAATTACGTTAACTTATCCAAATAAGGAAGAGTTTTTATACTGTAAAGTTCTATTTTATTTTAATTTTGGACTTTCTATATATCCAAATAAGGAAAAGATTTAATATTTAAATTTTAATTGATTAAGAGCACCTAAAATTAGGAAAAACTTAAATTACACTTTTGTCTAATGTGAAATCTATTTTTAAAGGGCAAAAAAGGCGAACGACATTTCGCTAAGGGCCTTCGTGCTTTTAATATAATACCAGTCTCTACGTTCGTGCGATGCACAAATATCTTATGTCAAATATTATGAAACGCATACAAAAAAATAAACTTTCAATTGTATAATATTCTAAAATTAATTGCAACTGAATATGTACGGAATTCAATATGTACAAATTTTAATAATTTGTTTCCTTCGAACAAATTAATAATGTTTTGGCACAATGAAAGGATAAAATAGAACTAAATATTATGGAATTATACAATTAAAGTTGTAAAATTACTTAAAGAATACAAAATACTTAGTATTATTTTTCTGATTCAATATTTAATTTTTTTTAAAATTAAGTCTTAATGATTCAGATACATAAAAATCATATTTACTCAAGATACATTAGTAACAAAAAAACCAAAAATAGTAAGGTTATTTAGTCATTCATACATTCTATTGACATTTTTTTTCTTGTGTTGCACGTTATCCTATGTCAATTATTACAAAAGTCATATTTAATAAAATATAAATTCTTAACTATACGAATATTCAAAAGAAAATTGTATGTTACAACTAGAAAATAATTTAACTCCAATCCTAATCAATACAATCTCTAAATTCAATTCCAATTCTGATTAATCCAATCTCTAGTTAAAAAGCACGTGATTCTATGTTTTGTAAGTTCTAACTAAATAAATAAAAGATGTCGAAGAACTTTTTAAATATTCTATTGTAAAAGTAAAAAATACCTTTTCAAGAAGGAATCATGATATTTTATTCGAAGGAAAAATATTAGTATTTATAAAAATAATTCCTAACACGTAAATAAAAATAATTTACTTTTCAGGAGTGAATGAAATTTATATGAAGTTCCTTACCCAATAAAAAGGTAAAAAGAGTTCTTAAAATTCATAATGTGAATAAGAAAGAAATAAAGTTCTCCAAGAAGGAATATCCTATCCTCCCACTAAAATTAAGTACTTGTTTTAATTAGGAACAACATCTTTTTTAAAATAAAATTATGGACATGCCTTTCTAGTCTAAGTAAGATTAACTTTGCAGGTTTAGCGTATGTATAGTTTAAATTGAAAAAGAATTCCATCATTTGATAATTTACAATTAGACCCTTAAATTATACAAATACTTAAGGGCAAAAAAATCGATCAATATTTTGGGGATAATTTAGTCGTTAAACATTTATCATAAATTATTCGTGCTTTTATAATAATATAGATATAGATATAGATAGATACATAGAATTTTTGTTGAACTTCACGGGTGTTGTGATCCCTCTCAGTATAGCATTGGTCCGCCCGTATTATAGATGCTATCACACATACAACTTTACTTAATTCGATGAAATTGTTTTATCTTAAAGGGCATCTTCTATAATTTTGCACATGAAGGATTATTTCTTGGTTTCATCCGGTTACTAATAACTTTATTATTTGTAGATAGAAATTACGATTGTAAGGAGTCCTGTTAAAACTAAGAAATATAAGCATGTCTGCCATTCACATCGGATAAATTGAGTTTTACAAAAAAAATTTGCTAGTGGAGGAAGATCTCCCAGGATAAGAGAGATATGGTGAGTGTATATATATATATAGCTTGCATTTTACCTCAATTGCTGCACTAGCTGGACCAAAATATACCATTCTTCCTGAGGACAAAAGGCACAGGTTTTGAAAGAGGTTAAAAACTTCAGCACTAGGTTGATGTATAGATGCAATAATGGTTTTTCCAAATCTTTGACGTGAAATTCTGCTCATCACATAATAAGATGCAGCACTGTCAAGGCCACTGCTTGGTTCGTCAAGGAAAAGAAGTTTTGGTCGCGTTAGAATCTCCATGCAAATGCTTAATCTCTTCTTTTCTCCTCCACTGATTCCTCCAATTCTTGTGTTCATCGCATCTTGTAACCCCATCTCCTTTATACTTTTCTCTGCTATTCCTTTCTTCTCTGATTTTGTCATGGAATCTGGCAGTTGAACTTGTGCTGAGTAGTAAACTGCTTCTTTAACCGTTAGTGTTGCTATCAACGTTTCATCTTGAGTCACGTAAGCCTGGTTTTATAGGAAATATTACGATGAATTCTAATCTTAACAATCATCACAAAGAAGACGTCAATTAATAGAAAGAAAGCTTCAATAATTATAATGATATTAATTTAGTTGAAGGCTAGTTATCTTACAGATGTTCCATAAGAAAGTTTTTGTTTGTGACCATTGATCAGAATATCCCCGCTCTGCTTCGTGCTGAAATTCAATCGCCCTGAGAGGTAGTCATGAGGTGATCAGCCACAAATATTTCGAAAAGAAACTAGCTAAGTAGGGTAATATGTACTTAGACCTTACCCCTATATTGTGAAGGTAAACAAGTTCTTTCTGATAGACCCTCGGCTTATTTTTTAAAATGTATGTATGTATGTATGTATGTATGTATGCATGTATGTATGTATGTATGCATGCATGCATGTATGTATGCATGCACGCATGCATGCATGTATGTATGCATGCACGCATGCATGCATGCATGCAGGCTGACTTAAGGATATATTATTTACCTATGTTGTTTTTGGCCCCATGTAAAATGCTACTAATGCTTAATTTAGCTTAAGATATATAATAATACAGTCAAACATCTCTATAACAACATTTTTATATAACAACATTTTACTATAAAAAAAAATTCGGCACCAAATTTCATGTTTTGTTATAATATATTTGTTATCTATAACAACAATTCGCATAACATCCATAAATATTGATAAATAGACCTTGTGCTTAAATCAACTCCAAAAGTTAGCTAGCTTATGTGGTGAAGATTTTCCAAGATCATATAAGACGACCAAGGAACCCAAATCCCACGGATGTGAGACAACACAACAAATATATCTAGGACAAATAAAATTATAATAAAGAGGTTTGATTGTAATATTTACCGGCTAAAGCGTTGAGAAGAGTAGATTTGCCAGAGCCAGAAGGACCCATGACAGCCAAGAGCTCACTAGGGCGAGCATAGCCAGTGAGACCTTCAAGTAATAGTATGTTTTTGTTGCCACCTAATTTTCTATTGGAGACAGTAACCCACAAATCATTCCAAGTCAAGCACACACCATCACTATTAATATTACTATTTGAATTATTCAGTTCTTCTTCTACTTGTTTTCCATTTCCAATATCCCCTAACTCTATAGGTGCCATTGCCAGACGTACGTATTGATATAT
>MDKF010563178.1:0-16321 GCA_026770625.1 Nicotiana glauca
TTGGGTCAAGGACAACAATGTTCAATGTTGTCATGCCCCAAACCAACCACAGATACCAAACATATTGGGGACAGGGATTTAAGTTCCACAAGCCATGATAAGTAATTAACATAAGCACTCATTTAGAATAGCAAAGGTAGAATACATCACGCTTAATAATGGAACTCAGTTAACTACAAACAGGAGACAAACATGAATGAAAGAAACAGTAAATAAAGATGTTGTTGTTGATGCTGAAACTTAGTTAGAACATACATGTCAGAGAAGCAAAGTGCAGTAAAGAAAAATAAGCAGGACTCGAGTCTCGTTGGCTTTCACCCGTCTAAACTGATAGTAGCACAAGTAGCAGTAAAGCAAGAGAGTATTTTTTGAGTGTAAGTGTGTGTTCTGAACTTAAATCGTTCGTGTCTTGAATGAGGAGAAGCATAGGGTATTTATAGATTCTTGAAAACGAGTAAGAGAGAAGTAATAAGCTACAAACATGGAAACAATTGCTATTCCGAATCAATTACACTCAATATTGCCTTTAATTAAGGGATTGCTTTCTTAACGGGCAGTGACAGATTCACAATAAGTAAAGAAATCAATTTATAGGCAAACTGATTATTTCCATAAAAGAAGTAGTAAAACAATTGAATAAGTGATTAAGTCTAAATACAGGAATATACTTGTTTTGGAAAGGATTCAGCAAGGCAAGACAAGGAAAAAAATCAATTAACCTTAATGGGCGAGAAATCATATTTTCAAAAAAGAAAAGTTTGAAATCAGTCACACAATTGAAGATCAAACATGGAACTTAGAATATAAATAGAGTGCACAAACACCAGATATGCGAGGCCAAAATATTGGCAAAAGGAAACAACATGCGATATAGCACAAAGTTAGTAGACAACAAATATTCAAAGCCTGATAGTCACGTTGGTCAAGCTTCAGTGACTTAGTAGTAGAGAAAAAGATAGAGTATCAGAAGCATGTAAAGGGTAAAGTGAAAAACCTTTTCGAAGACATAGTTGAGTTTAAAAGATAGTAAGAACACGGAATCACATAAAGAAAAGAGATGCTAAAACAAAGAAATTTAAAATCAAGTCGAGCAACTTCAAATAGATGAATTGCATAAGCAGTTTCAGAAACTCGAATAGACCCCAAAGAAATTAGAGTTTTTGTGAGTTTAGAGATGTGACGACTCAAACGGTCATCACCTATTTTCTCTCTTTTCTGCACTTTCGAGGCCTTGAAAACCTCACTTTTAGTCACCTCGATTTGCATGCGCAGTCTGGGCGCGTAGTCGGAAAGCTTAAATATGAATTCAGTGTAAAAGTTGATGAATTTTGATATTAATATGATTCAAGTTGACTTAGGTCAACATTTTGGATAAACGGTCCCGAACTCATGATTTGACGAACCCCGAGGAACCGTAGAATAATATGGGACTCAGACATATGCCCGGAATCGAAATCCGAGGTCCGGAGCCCAAGAAATGAATTTTTAAAAGAAATTGTCTTTCTGAAATTATTAATGAAATTGGAAATGAAATTTGATTAGAAGACTGTGGTATCGGGATTATATTTTGGTTCCGATGCCCGGTACAAGTCTTATATATCGTTTAAGCGGTTTTTGTGAAATTCGGTTGAAATCGGACGTCATTTGACATGTTTCGGACTATAATTTCCAAATTTTAAAGCTTATGAGGCATGAAGGAAAATAATGTATTTTGAGGCTTGATTCCACGTATATGATGTTATTTTGGTGATTTGATCGCATGAGAAAGTCTGTAGGATGTTTTTGAGGTTGTGTGCATATTTGGTTTGTAGCCTCGAGAGCTCGGGTGAGTTTTGGATAGGTGTCGAGTTGCATTTTGAACCTTTGAAAATCTGGTATCTTTCAGTTCTGCAGGATTCGCATTTGCGAAGCCAGCATTCGCAAATGCGAACTCGCAATTGTGAGCTTCTCATCGCAAATGCAATCTTTCACCTGGGCAGCAATCTTCGCAAAATCGAAGAAATTCATCGCAAATGCGATGCCTGCCCATGAGCTCAGTCTTCGCAAATACGAACTAGAATCTCACAATTCCCAGACCTGCTAGGTTCGCAATTGCGAATCCATGTTCGTATTTCCCACATTTGAGGCCTGCATTTTTCATACTTAGACGAATTTTAAAACCTTTCTCTTCATTCTTTCAAAACACAAACTCCATAGGCGATTTTCCAAGAAACCTATCTTCTCCAAATCATTTGTAAGTCAATTTTTACTTAATTTCTTCAATATTTAACATCATTAAACATGTTTTCATCTTAAAATCAAGGATTTCCATGGGTGAAAATGGGGATTTTGGGTAGAACTTAGGTTTTCTTCAAATTGGAAAGTTGGACCTCAATTTGAGGTCCGATTTCAAAATAATACATAGATATGAACTCGTGGGGGAATGGTTAATCGGGTTTTGGTTTGAACCTCGGGTTTTGACCACGTGGGCCCAGGGAGTTTTGGGAGTTTTTGAGTAAAACTTTGGGAAATTCATTTTCATGCATTGAAATTGATTCAATTAGCATTTATTGATACATTCAAGTAATTTGTGACTAGATTCGAGCGGTTTGTGGTGAATTCGAGGGGTAAAGCTATACTAGAGGCTTGAGTTGAGTTTGGAGCATTCGAGGTAAGTGTTTGATTTAACATTGACTTGAGGGAATAGGATAAGAGTATTGTTTGCTAATTGCTAATTGTCGAGTACGGTGTATAGGCATGGTGACGAGTATCTATACACTGGTGTCTAGCATGACGGTGAGTCCTTATTTGTGCTTATTCTAATTTTGTTGTGATTCTTCCTTGTGGAATTGATGATTTCTATATAATGTGAAGAGTATGAGAAAGAATTATGAATTGTGAACTCTTTGGAGCGTTGACTCGAATGATAAAGTAATTGTTGGGTAAGAAATGAAAGAAAGAGAAAGAATTTTGATTATCTCCCTTGTCGGGATGTGAAAGTTATTATTGTTGTTCAGTTGCCGGGATTTAACTGTTTGCTTGTGTTTCCCTTGCGGGGACTTCTATTACCGTTTGTCTATCCCCTCGCCCCATTGGTTGTGATTGTTGCTTGGGTGAGGAAGAATGATAAAGCACGAAGGTTGTTATCGTGCACAATTTGTGTTGAGGATATATTAATGCACGAACGAACATTTCGTGCCATATTTTGATTATTAATGCACGAAGGAACATCCCGTGCCATGTTTTGATTATTAATGCACGAAGGAACATTCCATGCCATTTTTTGATTATTAATGCACGAAGGAACATACCGTGCCATGATTTGATTACTAATGCACGAAGGGTCATTCCGTGCCGTGATATGAGTGTTGATGTGAGGAAAGCACGAAGGATGGTGACGTGAAACTGTTATTTTTTCTACTCTCATTGACATTGTAGTTGTAACGTTTCATTCCTTATTCATTGATTTCGTATTTTCACTATTACAACCCCTACAACATGCTCCCCTCCCTCTTGACTGGTTAATTTCTGTATTCTTTTCTATTGCAAATATATGTGTTGAACTGCACAGGTTGGTTTGGTTGTCCTGTCTAGCCTTATCACTACTTCACCGGTGTTAGGCTAGGAACTTACCAGCACATGGGGTCGATTGTGCTAATGCTACACTTCTGTGCTCTTTTGCACAGATCACGGAGCCGGAGCAACTTTTGGACAGCAGTAGTTGATTGGGAGCTGACTTCAGTCCAGAGATTTCGAGGTAGCCTTGCTGACGTCTGCATGGCCCGGAGTCTCTTCTATATTTACTTTAGTTTGTTATCCTTTGTACCGGAACAAACAGAGTTATGTTTTTATTCAGATGTTGTATTTAGCATTCTCTAGATGTTTGTGACTCCAGTTCTTGGGTAGAGGATTCTGTTAAACTTCTGCATTTTTCCTTCAGTTAATTATATATTGAGACTTCTGCTTTATTGTATTATGTTTGATTTTTTTAAATGATCAATAATTGCTTAAAGAAGTAAATTAATTTGGCTTGCCTAGCTCCTATTAATAGGCGCCATCACGACTCCCGTGGGTGGAAAATTCGGGTCATGACAAGAGATGCTAAACAAGTAAATCAAACAAACAAACAGTCTCAGGAACTAAAGTAGACCCAAAATTAGTGTTTTCAACACCAATCGAGTCTAGAGATGATAAACAAGTAAATCAAACAAGTACTAACAAATGTACTCAGAAACCCCAGAAGAAATTAGGGGTTTTATCATGCAAACTCAGATAGGAGAACAATACGATAAAACATAGCAAAACATGTCAAAAATTAGAGAAAGTTTTGAAATTTTAACAAGAAAACCCTAATCGGAAAAGATAAAGAGTTTTGGAAGCACCGTTTTAAAAGAAACTTCGAGAAAAATGCTTAAAAGTTCAAAGAAAACATAGATCTGAAGCAGATCTGAAAGAAATCAAAAGAACCTTAGAGATTAGGATTTTAGAAGAACCCTAAGAGATGAGAAAGGCGTTGAAAGCCATTGATCTAAGTAGGAGAGTCAAAGGTCTGAATCGAGTGGCTATGGCTGGCTAGAGAAAGATAAGAGACGATCGGAGAACACTCACTGAGCAAAGTCTGGACCAAGTCCCTTCATGATATGGTCATGAGACCATAGAAATGAACATGTAGAAGCCATGAGAGGCTGATACAGGTCTCCGATGACCTTGGAAGGCCATGTAATAGGGCAGATTAGGGTGGCAATGGCTAGGGTTTGAGGGTGGTGTAGAGAGGATTTGAGAGAGGAGGGGGATTCAGAGGCGGCGTGTTGTGAGGAATGATAGGGTTTCGGGGGGTAGATGGGGATTAATTTAGGTAAGGGGGTCAGATGGCTGGATTGAATAGGTAAATGGGGCGGTTTAATATAATAGGGTTTGGATCTGTTCAGATTGTGATTGGGTCGGAGTAATTGGGCTTCAAATTGGGTTCAATTGGGGTTCAAAATCAAGCTAAAAGTGAAATAAAATGGGGCTAACATTTAAATAGCAAAGTTTTCCTATTTGATTTAAAATAAATAATAAAATAATTTCTGTAAATAAATTAAAGGTATGAAAATGATTTATAATTTAAAAATACCAAGCCTAATTTTGTGAACATAAATGAAATTAAATTTTAAAAGAGACTAATATTGCAATTATATGCGATTTAGCTAAAAAAATAGTAAATAAATTTGTAAAAATATACAAAAAATTTCCTTGGCTATATTTGGTATAGATATAAAAGTGCAATATGGAAATCACCAATAAATAATAGTTTTGGAAACAATTACTGAATTTTATGTATAAAATAGGAGAATAAATAGATTACAAATATTTTAAAATTAAGGAAAAGTAAAGAAGTAATTGGATATATATATATATATATACGTATACATATTCCATTTTGAAGCTATTTCTTATATTGAAGATATATAGGGAAAAATTGGGTGTCAACAGCTGCCCCTCTTTACCCAGGAATGATGAAAGAGTTTTCGTGTAAAGATATGATGGCTAATTTTGACAGAGCAAAATGGTTGGGGAGAGAGGTTCAGGCCGCACCCTGACTTCTGAGCTGTCTACATATCCCTGATTTTACAAGAATTAGGCCATATGTAGTTCGGGATCCGTCGGCGGAGCATGGCAAGGGGTATTTTCAAAGAACCGACGCAATATTTTAGGCTGGTTGAGTGTGTGGACGGTTTATAGGAAGGGCTAGGTTTGATATGGCTGTGGGAACTGGAGCAGGATCCTATCAGGATGACTGTTTCATGCCTGTTTTACCTACAAACAGAAACAATACAAGCGAATATTGTGTATAAAATTAGACATGATGCAAGTTCCCTGTTGAACCATGAATGTTGTCTTTGGATGACGAGGATGATGTCCTTAGACCATCATGTCTTGGGCCATGAAGCGTGTAATAAAGGATTCGCAGGCCATGAAATGATGCTTTCGGGCTATGAAAATGATACCTCCGAACCATGATGCCTTTGAATAATGATATTCAAAAGATTGAAAGGGATCCTCAGGCCATGACATAGTGTTCTCGGACTATGAGGATGGTGCCTCCGAACGATGACACCATTGGATAAGTTGGCGATATTTCAGCCCTTGAAGAATGCAGTATGTGGCGATCTTTCGGCACATGAAGAAATGTTGTATGAGGCGATCTTTCAGCCATGCGGATGCAAATGTGGCGATCTTTCAGCCATGCAGGTGCAGATGGGTCAATCTTTCAGCCATTCAGACGTAGATGGGGCGATCTTTCATGCAGATGTGGCGATCTTTTAGCCATACAATGTAATATGAGGCGATATTTTAGCAATGTAGATGCAGTATGAGGCGATTTTCCAGCACATGATGTAGTAAAAGGCCATCTTTCAACCATGCAGACGTAGATGGGGTAATCTTTCAGCCATGCAGATGCGACGATCTTTCATCCATATAATGTAGTATGAGGCGATCTTTCAACCATGTAGAGGTGGTATGAGGCAATTTTTTAGCCATGCAGATGTATTATGAGGCGATCTTTCAACCATGCAGATGCAGTATGAGGCGATCCTTCAGCCATGCAGATGCAGTATGAGGCGATCTTTCCGCCATATAGATGTAGTATGAGGTGATCTGTCAGCCCATGAAGATGTAGTATGAGGAGATCTTTCAGCCATGCAGATGCATAAATGCATATGGAGATAGTGTTTAGTCTCTAAAGGCAGAATGGTAGCCCTATGGAATGCAGAAATGCAGATGGAGACAACATTTAGTCTCGGAAGGCAGAATAGTAGCCTTATGCAATGCAAAAGTGCAGATGGAGACAGTGTTTAGTCTCGTAAGGCAGAATGGTAGCCTTATGCAATGCAGAAATACAGATGGAGACAACGTTTAGTCTCGGAAGGCAGACTGGTAGCCATATGCGTGTAATAAGATAGCAAATGACAGTAGAGTGTTCTTAACTGACAACAGATTGTGGCGTGGTGATTACTGGGAGCATTGGGACATACAGAACATTGCTGGTGTATGCTGATAGCAAATTTTGGTAGGTGCAATGGTTCGGAGAATCGTGTTCTTGAACAAAATTCGCCCTGTGAGTGTATAGTATGATTTCTTATTGCCTACATCTAAAGAAAAATCGTGAGTTTTGTACAGGGGAAGGATAGTTCGTATCTCATGCTGGTTTTGCTTGACTCATTTAGCTTTGATCTAGTGATGTTGTATGTACCACCGGGGTAGCATTGGTAAACATTTATAACTGTTGCTTGCGATGATCCGGTTGAGACTGTTTCGGAATTTTAAGGGTCCTCCTCAAAATTCTGCCTCAGTTTCCAATTTTGGGGAAAAATCAAAATTTTATTGAATTGTGACCGAACCCATAGGGCTGCCTACGTGTCCTCACTTAAATGGGAATCACGTCAGGCGTAGTTCAATTTATATAATGTAGGAAAAATATAAAGATTACACATAGTAGCGCTTCACTGCATCTGAATTAATCGGCTTTGGCCAAAATTCTCCGTCTATTTCTACAAGTATGAGGGCTCCTCTTGTCAGAACCTGGTAAACTATGTACGGACCTTGCTAGTTGGGAGAGAACTTCCCTTTAGCTTCATCTTGATGCAAAATTTTTTTCTTTAACACCAGTTGTCCCGGTGTGAACTGTCTTGGCTTGACACTTTTGTTGAAGGCTCTGGACATTCTGTTCTGATAGAGTTGACCATGGAAAACTGCGTTCATTCTCTTTTAGTCTATAAGATCTAGTTGCTCATAATGAATTTTCACCCATTCTGCATCGTCGAGCTCAGCTTCCTGTATGATCCTCAAGGAAGGAATTTCCACTTCAGCGGGAATGACAACTTCTGGCTCAGGCGGGACCAAGAATGGTGGTGTTGATAGGTACTTCTTGATTCTGTCGAAGGCCTTTTTACAGTCACCGGTCTATTCGGTAGCGGTGTCCTTCTTCAACATCTTAAAGATTAGCTCGCTAATGACTGTGGACTGTGCTATGAACCGGCTGATATAGTTGAGTCTTCCCAAGAAACTCATCACGTCCTTCTTGTTCTATGGCGGTGGTAGTTCTTGAATGTCTTTAACTTTTGATGGATCGAATTCTATTCCTTGGCGGCACATGATAAACCCAAGCAACTTCCCGGAGGGAGCATATTTTGTGGGGTTCAGTTTCAGGTTGTATCTCCGCAATCTGTTGAAAAACTTCCTCAAATATTTTATATGGTCAACGACCTTCTTAGGTTTGATGATTACGTCATGCACATATACCTCAATCTCCTTGTGTATCATGTCACGGAAAATGGTAGTCGTGGCCCTCATTTAGGTGGCCCCTATATTCTTTAGGCCGAATGGCATCATCTTGTAACAATACATTCCCCACGGCGTAATGAAATCCATTTTCTCGATATCTTCTTCATGCATCCAGATCTAATGGTAACCAGCAAAACAATCTACAAATTATTGGAACTCATGCTTGGCACAATTGCCGATCAAGATGTGTATGATTGGCAAAGGGAAGTCATCTTTCAGATTGGCCCGATTGAGATCCCGGTAGTCGACACTGACTCTAACCTTCCCATCCTTCTTTGGTACTGGAACGATGTTGGCTAACCATGTCGAGTGTTCCACTACCCTAAGGACCTTAGCTTTGACTTTCTTAGTGACTTCTTCCTTGATTTTAAAACTCATATCCGACTTGAACTTTCTGAGCTTCTGCTTTACCGGCGGACATGTCGGATCAATTGGCACATTGTGAGCCATAATAGACGTACTTAGACCGTTCATGTCGTCATATGACCAGGAAAATATGTCCTCATATTTGTCGTGCCCCCGTTTTCTCGCAAAATCGGGTTTATGATATTTGAAAGGACAACCCATTCCTTTTGGGAATTGGGTTTGCAATTGAAGAGTTGCCACCGAATGATTAGAGTGCATTAGGACACCAATGAATTTTGATTTGAACAACCAGAGATAGGGTAAGGGCTTGAAATTATTTTAAGGGGAAGGTGTTAGGCACCCCTCAGAATCCACTAGTGTTGTTTCCGACTAGACAATTATTGTGAATTTGGGTGCAATTAGCATATAAGCAAATAAGGCTCAAATAAGAGGGGATTTCAACACATAATGGTTTGAAAGTAAACAAGGTTTGAAAGAGCAATTTAGAAAAAGCTGATTTTTAAAATAAAGAGTTAAAATGCTGAAAGAAAGAGAAAAAGAATAAAGGGAGAGGGGTCCTAGGTTTATTAATAATATGGATCACCCCACACAATACCCGGTAATCTTTTAAATGAGGGGCTACACGTGACATTATCGTGTGGTCATCATATCCATATCTACGTATCCCACCGCGTTAAGGTATTTAAAATGCGGATTGGTCTCGATTACTTATTGCATCCTGTTACCCGTCCCATTCCTATAAATCCCGGAGGCATTTAGGACTACTAATCCTAAAGCGGTGGATATTAGGCTTATTTGAGGTTTCAAAGTTAAAATTCTAAGGCGATATACAAAACTACGTATTACACATTTTACGGGGAAACACATAAAGAAACAAAGGCCCAGTTATACCTCCTTAAATAGAAAGGCACATAATTAGCACGACTTTCACATATTGTTTAGGTCTAATTAAAATTAAAGACGAACATGTTTACATATTGAGGTAGATTGGTTAATTTCATAACTCAGACAAGAAGTCCAAATCAGGCGTGCCGACTGGTTGTAATAATTAACAGAAGCAAAATCAGTTTATAATTGTTACCCTAAGGCTTGTCTAACTGTACAAACGAGGGTCCTATAGGCATGGTATCTACTGGGTTCAGAAGATGGTAAGACAGTAAAAAATTGGAACGAATTATTTGAATGCATACTTGTTAAACTTGCTAAGTGAGGGAATCATATTATTAAGAGAGGTAGGAACTAAACGAATTTATTACAAGTTCTATAAGTGATAGCATCCACTATTACTGGTTTTATATCTAACATTAAGTGAAGCGGGTCAGATTCAATTAGAAGCTCCTATAGGCATGCTTTCGATACATGGCTGATTTTAAACCTTACAGACATGGGGTAGAAATTCGGAAGCCTTATAGACATGGTATCTAAATGCAGTTGAATATACAGAATTTAGAGAAACCCTATAGACATGATTTCTAAGTGGTTGAATATGTAGAACCCTATGAACATGGCATTTATATATAGTTGAATATGCAGAATCCTATACATGAATATGCAGAATCCTATGAACATGATTTCTATTTGTAGTTGAATATGAAGAATCCTGTAAACATGATTTATATATGTAGTTGAATATGCAGAATTAGAACAGTCCTATAGGCATAATCTCTACCCTATGCATAATTACCCACCCCTTTTCACTAGCCAGCCCTAATGTTTATTACAACTTATTACAGATCAGAATAAATAAAATTACATCAAGAACTATAAAGAGAAAAAATACAACCAGAGGAAGACTGATTCTTCACTTCCTCTCTGAGTTAAGAGATAGACCAATTCAAAAGACCATTGATCCGAAGCCTTTCTCCAATTTGAGTGTGTCAAAGTTCCCCAAGAGCCTCAATAGGACTCCGGGCAATGCTCACACCTAAATTATATTATCAGAATGGGGATAAGTGTAGTGTGAAAGGGCCAATCCTCAAGTGTCCATGTTTAGAGGGAGCTCAAGGGGTCCCAAGGCAAGGCTCACAAGAGGGGACAAAACTTAAAGTCTAAGAGAGTGTGCAAGTGCAGAAATAGAACTTTAAGGACTAGGGAAGTAAAGAAAAAGGTACTGGGAAATAGCTACAGAATTGATAACTTTACACAAAAAAGGGGTTAGAGATTGGGAACTGATTGTAGGGAGCCTATGCTTGGCAAGGGTAGGCTTTGGGCATACACATCAATGGAGATGCTAGCATGCCTATAAGCCTACCAGAACATACAACAATAGAGAATCATATGGGTTAGGATCCCAGGAGGATCAAGCTTGAGTCATGTACAGTAATATTCAGTACTGTCATGCCTCAAACAAACCATATCATCAAACACACTGGGGTAGGGGTTTGGGATTCATAATAGAACATGCAGAAAGAAATTACAGCAAGTAGAGTAAGTATTGAACTATACATAAACAGTAGGAAGACATGCAAGTAAAGGTATCAAATAAACACATTATTGTGATTGCTGAAAATCTTAATCAGGACATACCCGGTTTTAAAGAAGTAAAATACAGTAAAAGAAGTAGAAGGACTTGAGAAACAGGCCACAACATCAGTAACAAGAGAGAATACCTTTGCGTGTGAGTGTGAGTTCATAAACTAAGAGTGTCCGTATGTTTGTGTCAATGAAAGAGCAAAGTATTTATAGTGTGAAAACAAGTAGAAAATAATTATGGAACTGTATATCAATCAATTAGTATCAAAGACTTTCTTTAATCAAGGTGTTAAAACCAAACGTTAATGGACAGAAATTATTTAAGGAAGGAGATCAAGTAAGCATCTTGTGCAAAGTAGACAAATAGGGGTAAATACATAGGGGGTTTAATTAAGGGAAGAATTAATGAAGAATCTTTGAAATACACGGTTAACCAAATAAGGTAAGAAACACAAGAAATCAATTAACACATAGTAAACCAAGGAGTCAGGGATTCGAAATTACAAATAAACCAAGTCAAATATAGGAGAATTGAAAGGCTAAGGAAAGTTTTCAAATCAACCTAGGAAACAAGGAAATTAGTAAAACAAGGAAAGAATCAATCAGACTTACACAAGGAGGTCTGAAATCAGACCACTGTTAAGGTTTATTTTGAGAGAGAAATTTAGCATACATAAAGAGTGCACAAACATTAAGCATGTGAGGTTAAACCATGACAAAGAGAAGCAGCAATAATAATTACAACTTCTGTAGATAATGAAACATGGTAGTCACATAAGTCGACTTAGTAATAGGGAGAACAGGGTATCAGAAGCATGCAAAAAGGTCAAGTAAAAGAACTTTCTGGAAAGTATAGTTTAGTTCAAAGATTTCAAGAAACCAAATCAGAAGTTGAAACAAGGACTTTGAATCCAGTCGAGCAACTTCAAATAGACGAAGCAGTTTTCAGAAGCTCGAATAGGTCCAAAGGAATTAGGGCTTTGAAATCAAACAAATTCAAAGATGGGGAACCAACAAGTCACATAGCAAACAATCTCAAAACTCGAATGAACCCCTAAATTTTAGTGTTTTCATCATCAATCGAGTATAGAGATGGAAGACAAGAAAATCAGGCAAAACTATCAACAAAGGAAATAAAATCAGAAAGCTTAAGAAGAACTAATGCTTTTAACATAAAGAAACTAGTAGAATAACAACATGAGAAATACAGTAGACGTATCAACATAAGAAACACAGTAGGAGGATAACATAAAAGAACACAGTCGAAGAACAACATGAGAAATACAGTAGAAGAATTAACATAAGAAATACAGTAGCAGAATAACATAAAAGAATAGGTTTAACAATCAGAAGAGCTTTGAAATAAAATTAAAAAAACCCTAAATCATAAAAGACAAAAGTTCTGAAAGTATAGTTTTTAAAGAAACTATGAGAAAATGTTTAGGCGCTTAGAGAGAACACGAATCGACAACGGATCTAAGAGAATCAGAGGAACTTTGAAGGTTAGGGTCTTATGAAGAAACCTGATGGCGAGAAAGGCTTGTAAAGTCATTAATCTGAGCAGGAGAGGTCAAGATCAGGCTTGAACAACCATGGCTGGCCGGAGCAAGGTCGGAGACATCTATAGAACTCGAACAAAACCAATTCTTGGCCAAGATTCTTCAAGGTTTGACCTTGATACCATAGTTACCAAGCATGTAGGAGTCATAGGAGAAGGATTCAGGCCTATAATGACTTTGGAAGCCATTGATTCAGGCGACTTTAGGGTAGAAGTAGAGGGAGGAAACTAGGGTTTATGAGGGATCTTGAGAGAGAATTGGGAGAAGGGGAGAATCCAAGGGCGGCTACAGATGAGAAATGATTTAGGTTTAGGGGTTAGGTCGGGTTAAAAAAGGAAGGGGCAGATGTGAGTCGTTGATCTAAGTGATCAACGACTGGGATTAAAAAGGGGGATCTGGGTGGGTTATTAAAAGGATCATGGGTCAGGTATATTAGGTCATTGGGCTGGGTAATTGGGTTTAGGAATTGGGTTTAATTAGAGGTTCAAATCCTGCTAAAATTTCAATGCAAATGGGCTATCATTTAAATAGCCATTTTCCCTCATTTATTTTATAAATAATAGTAAAATAATTTCTAGAAGTAAATTAAAGGCACTAAAATGATTAATAATACATAAGTATTAAATTTAAAATATTGGAGTCAATTTTATAACTATAAATATAATTAAATCTTAAAAGAAGCCAATATTGCAATTACATGCAATTTAGCTTTAAAAATACCAAATAAATTTAAATATGCAAAAATTATGTTTGCTATATTTTAGTATAAATATGACAATAAAATAAATAAATCACCAAAAATGATTTTTTTGGAATAATTATTGATAAAATAAGGCAATAAATTGATTTAAAAATCTTTTATAAAATAAGGAAAGATAGTAAAACATTGGGACATGCTTATATGTGCATATATAGGCTATTTTGAAGGTATTTTTCATATTAAAATATACAGAAAAAAATTGGGTATTAACAATATTCCCTTAGAAATTCTATGTATTCCTTCTTTTCTATTGGCGATAAGTGAACGCTGATTCGTGTTTTCTTGACATTTTCTGCATCTCCCAGGTTAACAATTTATATCTCATCCAGGTTGGACTTAGGTATGTTCTCAAAGTTCTCTACTTCTTTGAAAATTTCCTCTAGTATGTCATCATCCTCTGAATCAATGTCTGTTTGTCGCTTTGCCTCATTGCATGTCATAGTCATAGGTTCATCAAGATAAGTAATAGTAATGTTGTATAAACAAAGTAATAAGAGAAAAATTATAATAAGTGTTGATTCATAAGAAAAAGTCGAAATGCTTTGACAAATTTCATAACTATTTTTAACATTGTAGATCTTATTGCAGGAATAAAATGCAAAAAAAAAATCATCTAATAAATAAATATAGTGCATCATGCTTGTTTTAGCCTCGCTACCCCGAGGCTCGTCGGGCTCTGGTTCTTCTGATAGTCTAGTTATTGAGGCATGCTCCTCTTCTTGCTTCCTATATGGAAGGGTCTTCCTCCCCCTCCTCCTCAATGATAACATATCAATCCATATTATTATTTTCTGAAAACAAGTTTTTCATTGCTGCAAGCGCCTCTTCTTCGCCCGTCACATATACAACGTCAGCCTATTAGAGAGTCTATTCTAAGTGCGGAATCGGCTGCTCCAGTGGGTTATAAGGACCACGCCATGGTGTCGACCAGTTGTTGAACTCTTCCCAGGTGTATTCATATCCCAAGCCGAAAGTGGTGCCATGCTTCTTGAGTGTTATGGGTTTAGCTATTCCTTGGAGGTTTTTGCCGAGTCCTTTGCCAGGCTCGTACCCACTCTAATTTAATATACTCTCAATCTTGTTATCCCACTACTTGTCTTTGTCTACAGCATTGACCCGCTCGATGTGGTGATAGGTCTCTCCGCCTAACATTCTTCTCCCTCCGATTGCTGGAATGGTCTGACGATAGTATATAGGGTTGCTACCATCGTCTTAAATGATCACGTCCTGGTGATTCCATTCAAATTTTACTGCATGATGCATGGTTGCTGCTACGACCCAGCAGTGTGAATCCATGGCCTCCCTAGTAGCAGGTTATAGGATGCAGGCTCGTCTATTACTTGAAAATCAACATCGAACCATGTTGTTCCCATCTGCAAACATAAGCTAATCTTACCGATTGTGGACCTATGAGACCCATCAAAAGCTTTTACGTTGACTTTTCCTTCTTTTTTATCTCTTGCAGCCCTTTTCCCAACTTCTTGAGCGTTACCAGAGGACATATATTAAGGCTGGAACCCCCGTTGACCAGGATCCTTGTGATAAAATAGTCCTCACATTGCACGGTAATATGTAGGGCTCTATTTTCACCCAGCCCTTCAGGTGGCAGCTCGTCCTTAAAGAAGGTGATTTTATGGCTCTCTAATACCTGTCCTACCATGTTGGCCATTTCCCCACAGGTGATGTTGCTTGGCACATAGGCTTCACTTAGCACCTTTGATAGAGCAGTTTTGTGTGTCTTGGAATTTTGCAGCAGTGAGAGGATAGATATCTGTGCTGGTGTTTTGTTCAGCTGGTCTATAACTGAGTACTCTATGGTGTGTATCTTTCTCCAAAGGTCGTCTGGACCTGTTTCAATGATGGGTGGCCGGTTGGAGGCCTGCTTGCTGGACTCAGCTAGGTACTCAAGGGTATAGACTCTCCCCATTCTTGTCATTCCTTTTGCTGCAATAGTCTCTTCGAACCTGACCTTGCCTTTCCTCCTAGCCTTGGATGTGTAATCACAGGGTATAGCTTTTGTATGGAATGACGGCATGACAGACATTGCCACTGGGATTGGTGTGGCCACCATTACTTCGAATGGGACATGTTCTTTAGGTGGCAAAACTGCAACTTCAAATGGTGTTGGTGCTTTTGCTGATGACACTGCCTTGAACTCAAGAGGGATAGACTCATCTACCTTAGTGGTCTGAGATGGTTAGATCTGGACCATGACAGGGTTGAGAGTAACTACTGATTTCTTTTGATCATCGCCCTCTGTAATTGAACTGATGGATCCTTCGGGATCCCAATCATCCTCCACTTTGATAATGTGAATACCCCCGCCCTTATGGTCTGGCAGAGGGTTGTTGCGGACGTTTGGGTGGTTTGTTTTGCTAATATAATCTTATTATCGATTAGATACTGCATATTTTCTTTCAAGGAACGACATTTGTCGATGGTATGCCCTTTCATGCCGAAGTGGTATGCACATGATTTGTTTGGGTTAACCCACTGAGAAGGGTTCTCAGGGTTAAAGCAGGGACGGGGGTGACAAAACTAATGGCTTTGAGTCTCTCATATAGTTGGTTAATGGGTTCGGAGATGGCTGTGTATTGTTTTGGAGGACTCCGATCAAAATTAGATCGGGACCTAGGGAAATTTTAGCGTGCGGGGGTGAATGGTAATGAGATGGTTGGGAATTTGAAGTTTGGTAGACATATGCAGGTTGGGAATATCTGGGCGAACTAGGATGATATATGGGAGGTGGAGATGGTTGATAGGCGGGTGGTGAGGGTGCTTAGTAGTTTGGAGTGGGCTGATATATGAGTGGAGATGTCAGGTAGGTTTGGTACTTGATAGGAGATTTGGTTCTTTA